>QVOB01021404.1:0-26044 GCA_014839585.1 Pseudomyrmex concolor | reverse complement strand
ATATATATATATATATATATATATATATATATATATATATATATATATATATTTATACATATTTTAAATACATTGTATCAACAGATATATATACATTGTATAATCCAATATATACATACGTATAATTCAAAAGGTAGTCAAATAGTTGTTTGAGCCATTATAATGGCTTTTCCGGCTTCCAAAAGTTTAAATATGTACTTTTTAATTAAGTATTAATGCGTGCTTAATAATCGACGAAACAATTTCTAGAAAATTGTCATTAGAATATATTTATTACATTAGATATATGATGATATATTAGAAAAATAGATTTTCAATATATTAGAATACGTTAGAAAAAATCTTCCACTCTGTTTCTTTTTCACCAAGAAAGAAGGATTTGAGGCTATTCGTTTAGTGAAATTGCTTTTGTCGATTATCAAATTCTGCCGTCTTTCACCTACCGTAAATTTCGTTCCCACGTGTTTTTGCGCGCCCGTCTCTTTGTCCGCGTAATCTTGGCTTCCGCGGATGCAACCAAACCTGGCACAAAGCCCGAGATATCGCCGTGG
Source organism: Pseudomyrmex concolor (assembly GCA_014839585.1). Lineage (NCBI taxonomy): Eukaryota > Metazoa > Arthropoda > Insecta > Hymenoptera > Formicidae > Pseudomyrmex > Pseudomyrmex concolor. The sequence continues at coordinate 25,493 of QVOB01021404.1, read as the reverse complement.
AGCCCGGCCTTATCTGTCGTGGCTCAAAATACACGTCACGCTAAAGGCAACAAAAAACTCAAGAAGCAAGTGCACAATGTGCGCACGTGTGTTTCGTCTACGTTGCGCAACCGAAACGCTCTCTCCGCGCCCCGTGTGAACGCGACTTCCGCGCTTTTAGAAACGCGAATCCTCTCGATTAACTCTTATCCGAACAACCGGAGCACAAATTGCTTTTATCTCCGCAAATAAAGGAAGAGCATCGGGCTATCCGTTATTTTATTCGTTTGTTCATTACTTTCGATTACGGAGCAATCGAGAGGTTCAATAAATCCGCGGCTTGCGACGAAGAAAGAAGAGAGGTTGTTAGACAAATACTTGGTAAATCCGAAAATTGCTTTTAAATCGAATTGATTAATAGATAATTGACTAATAAACCAGCACAGCAAAAAGCTGTTCTCAAATAACACATTTTCTTTACAAATTAGATATATCTGATTGTTTGTGACTATATGTTGCTAATAGACTCGCGCTTGAAATTCGATAGTTGCGATAAATTACGATAACGGCGATAACTACCGAGTCGATATCGATTGTCGATAGATTCGGAGGTTGTACATACATTTACCTCACCAAAAGCAAGCAGAAAAAAGAAAATGCGCCGAAATTCATGATCTCTGTGAGTGCTGCTAAATTTTTCATTCCGCGAAATCGACACGTATTCGAATGTAATTGCTTACATTGTTATAGCGCAGTCAAGTTATTGCGCACGAAACTCGAGAATCGAGTCATTTTAACAAACTAGTTCGCACATTAATAATAGTAAATAATTTAACATATTTGCTTTCTCAAGTTGTGAGATTTATTTACGTACATATGTATGTCATCGTTTAATTATTAAGAGACTGTTAGTGCGATTCGTTTCCGCGAGAAGTAATTTTCAAGATGATCCATATCCGTGTAATTCCGACGCGGAACCAACTTCCTGCAAATTTAGCGGTCCTTTTGTTTAACGAGTTAAATGGGAATATTCGCCGCTCCTACTTTAGCAAGATAAATTGATCACTCAATTATAAAGCTCTTTTAAGCATTTTCCATCGTTTTGGTCTTTGAGTATTTATCACTTTAACTTTTGCTGCGTTTGCGATATTTTCATTTTTGCGATATATTACACACTGGAATTTTTCATATATATTTCAAAATTTTTCTTCTTCTCGCGCTCGTTTACATTGTGTTTTATCAAAACAATTTCAACGTGAGTTTGTTATCTCACATTCAGTCGATTTCTTTCGAGAGTTTTCTTCACGTCTTCTCTTCGAAGATAACACAAAAGAAAAGCAAAGATCTTGGCGAACTTCGGGCGAGAGCGAGAAATTTGAGCCGCGAACCGTTACTTTTACGGTTTACCGCGCGTATTATCGGATCATCGGCCAATAAAGTGGCTCCGACAGCCCCCGCGGCCACGACGTTAATTACAGCTCGATAATCCTTCTTTCGTGCGAGCGCGCGATGAGGCGAGAGGGAAGCTGTGCTGCCAGAGATCACGCACAAAGTGTGTCCTCGGAGACGAGTGCGAATTAAGAATTAGGGAACAGGATGATATCTTACGCTCCGTGATGATCCCTGGTGATGAAGGGGAGATCCTTACCTTCTCTCGTTGGAAAGCATCTGTCGAACTTACAGCTTCTCTCGAATACGAAGAGAGCCTGAGGCTCAGATAAGATTAGATTTGTCGCATGATTTAGAAAATTATATCAAGATTTTTGTGGTATTTCTGAGTTTTTTTTATATTGCGTAAAAGCGTCTATTTCGTTTGAAATAGCAATTTGATATTTAATATTGAATGTTAGAGACGGTTGCGCGTTCTATATTAAACATAAGAATGCCGTGTGTCTTATACACGTTTCTTCTTTATGAAACGATCTTTTTGAAGGTAGAAAAAAATTTAATATCACATGACTATATTTTATTTTTCTACACATAAGTACATGTAAGATTCTTGATGAAATAAAATTCTTTGACATCAGAAATGATAATTGGATGATATCAGACGTAAATCGAATATCTGACGGGAAAAAATTAGGGGCAATTTTCACTTCGTTATAGAAAGGCCAAGGGCCGCTCTCTCTTTCTCTTTTTCTCTGCGTTTTTGCCCTCTCCTCTTTCACCCCCACGGTACACCAAATCCCCGAGGGAGATTCGCGGCGCGCCTTTTCCCTCTTCCTTCGTGTTCCATCCCCCTTCGTCACTGTCTGTCTCTCTTTCGAATTATATCCTTTGAATCTACAATTATGGGGCGCCGCGGGCATGCGGGACACGTTTTCGCGAAAGTTTGCGCGCCGAATACTAAAGCCGCGTAGCAAACAGGATCAATACCTCGCGTCGCAGGAAGAAGGCACACGACGACAGTCCTTCGTGATATGCTGTGTGTCCTTTTGGTTGGCCGCCCGGTCGTTTTACCTTTCCTTCCGTCCGTTCTTCCTTCCTTCCTTCCTGCAACGCGAGGTCTTAAGAGGACAACACCCCTTCGTCGTAAAGAACGCGGGGATATCGTTTCGCGAAGGCCTCTTACGGTTCGCATTTCTAGGAAGGGATCTTGGCTCCCCCTTTATGTTCTCGAGGAAGATAGAACAAGCGTCGTAATGCAATTGCGCATTATGTCAGAAATAGATTATATATTACGGTTGAGAAGAAATACAAGTCGGTTTTTGATTACAAAGGGAAAATATACACTGGCATTGTTTGCAAAGACACTGTATATAATATTAGATTTCGAAACTATGTAGTATACGTGTAAAGTTAAGCTAAATATACTCACGCACACACACACACACACACCATCGGATGTCCCATAAAACATCCGGAGCAAATCCAGATTCGTTCTCACTCGTAGTATTCCAGAGTGTTAAAAATAGCCGTCCTTGGTCCCAAAAGCACTTCGCTTTACCGCAACATCTTCCTATCAAAGCGCAACATCGACCACTTGTCATCGCCTCGGAGCGTTCTCAGAGATTATTCGTTGTTCGCTTTGACGGAAACTGTATACTCTTCGTTCGATGCAATTCATCTCGCGTGTTTTTTTCTATAAAATTTCTTGGAGGTCGCCGCGAACATTAACCCCTTTCCGCGTTCAGGATGTTTGCGACAAAATTGCAATCAAGCGTGATCTCCCACGAAAGACGTAAACAAGATTCTTGATCGATCGATACGATATAATCTATTTATGCACGAAGCTGGGCGGTTCTTGCAGATTGCGAGAGTTTCGTGGAAAGATCACGTTTAAAAATCTGAAAATGAACAACTTTTGCTGATCTATAAATATAGAAAAAAAGAACTCGATAATATTCTAATAAATTTCATTGTTTCTTTATTGCAGGTAAGTCGTTGGGTCTTCTTCTTGGGAAAATGCTGATTTTATGGCTTGTTGTGGTAACACATATTTAAATATATTATACATAATACAAACATATAAAATAGATCTATTGAGCAATCGCAGATGTTGGGACAATATTTATTGTTTGTTTTAAAACTAAAATATTTTGGTCCTGTGTTTGGATCTTTTTATCAGCAAAAATATAAAAAGTTAGAAAACATAAATGTTGTAAAGAAGTTATAAGTCAAACAGAGAAAAAGGGGGCAACGAAACAATTATACATAAATATCAAACTCGTTGTGAAACAAGTAATACAAACAAATAATATAAACATATGAAAGGTGTGAGACTATTAACGAGAAAGACTTGATAGCTATAACATTTTTTTATTTAAATATTTTAAGTTTTATTCACACTTTTTCTTGTGCGCACTAACATATTGCTGCATTTGTAGTTTTCATTGTTCAAAATAGTGCAAATCGTTTTTTGTTCAGCCTCCGCTATTTTTTCTTAACTTCGGAAACTAATTTAAACCATTTTCCATTGAGCACAAATTTCACTTTGAAAAAAAGTGAAATTTGTGCTCAATGTTAGTAAACCTAACAAGTAAAAGTCAAGTCAAATCTGGCGAATATGGAAAATGTTCAAGCAATATAATATTTTTTATAATCAAAAATTGCTCCCAGAAGCACTGAATGTGCTTTGTTAGACATTTTATTTCCGATGCACGGTTAAAAACACGTCTTCAAAAACGAATAACTCGTGAAAACAATTACTAAAACTGCTGAGCTGACAATGAAACTTTATTGTTTGTTCTTAAACGTTTCGAACGTTTTGACCTTATATTCGGGCTTTCAGTTCATAAAAAAAATATAAAAAATACAAAAATACAAATAAAAAATATACAAATGTAAAATATAACAAAATATAAAACGACAAAATATAAAATATAGAAAGCAAAAATAAAAAAAACGTTCAATATATAATATTACACAATTTCGTTTTATTTTAAACGCGTTTAAACGGTTTCATCTGTGCCGCCGTTATCATCGCAGCTGTTTGAAGTGTCTTTTGATCACAGAGATCTTTACGGAACGCGCTGGCAGACGTTCAAGGACTTTTCAGACCGATTTATTTCACTTTTTATTGTTCACCAGATATTATTCGTCAGATATTATTTGTTCGGAATATAAATGTGTGTGTTATCGTTCGCGCAATTCTCAAAAGTAGTTGCTCATTTTGTATCGTTTGTATAAACATATTATTTAGTAAATAATAAATTTCTTCAAAATCTCAAGATGCTGTAAATCTTGAAATATTTTGTTTTTCTTATTTTTGCTTCAATTTAATTTTTCGCAAAATTTCACGTTTGTTATCGAGGATAAAACACTTCAATATCGATCGTCTGTCTAACCAATAACTCTGGTAATACGCAGCTTGCGCATTACGCAGGCTGCAACTACGTGCGATACGGTATATAACTAAGCGAAGTATACACATGAGTACGTCGCGTATACTGTATAGGATGTGTGTATTTACACAGCGTGCACGATCGTCGTTTAATCGCTTTACTCGCAGCGTTCTCGCCGACAACGCTCGCCGACAATGTTCGCTCGTCCAAAGCGATTTCCAAAAACGATCCATCGTGACACACACCTGAAGCACACCCCGAAACCATCTCTCCATTTTACACGGGGAACGACGTGCGCGCAATTCGCTACCAGAGTCTCAGGTGCACCATCTTACAATAGCATGCGAATCGGCTACTCAGTGCCACGTGATCTCGCTTTTACCACCGCATCTGCCGCCTAAATGCAGTCGCCTGATTTTACATCCGGCTGTTCTCTTTTTCTGGTCGATCACAACGCCAGTTGAATTTTTAATATTTGTTTTGTAAATTTCGTTGAGAAAAATGAACGATTTTTCTTATCGTGTCGAGAAATTGAATAAAGTGACATTTTCCAATGTGTGATCGACGCGTAGAGCGAGAAAGAAGTTTGCTCGTACGAGTTGTTCGCTTGACGTGAAAAAAAAAAGTTCTGTCAAATGCATCGACCGAAATTCGATATCGGTGGATCCCCCGTTACAGACCTCGGCAAGAGGGGGATGTGTACGGGATAGAGGAAGACAGTAGAGGATGAGCGTGGAAAAGAGGAAGAGGACGCCGTAGGAGAGGCGTTTCGAATTTCTCGATAAACTCCCGCCTTTGCTCCCCTTGTCTCGCTTCTCTTCCCACGTGAAACAATGGTGGCGCGGGAAGACGTCTCGAATTTCGCTGAATCAAAGGTGATGTGGCACGTATCCGAGAAGGGGGGAGGATATCGGAAGGGAGAACGTTTTGCGATGTAGACCAGAAGTGAAATCGATTTCGTCGAACGGCCTCGTGCGTGCTGCCCATATTATCCCTCGCGGTTTTTCTATAGTGTCATTGTTGGCAGTGATATCAAGAGAGAAAGAGAGAGAGAGAGAGAGAGAGAGAGAGAGAGAGAGAAGCGCCATGGTTATAAGAAAAGCTTGAGAACAAGAGGGTGCAAAGGAAGCGCCGGTCTGAGTGGATGGCCACACAAAGCGCCTATATTGTGTTTCCACTCTTATTTCTATAGTCTTTACCGGAACCGACGGCAGGTCGTGTGGCTTGCGTTTTTCCGTAGTAAAAGAACTCCTTCGCACAAAAAGGGATGTTTCATGAATTTACCGATGTAGTTAAGAACGCGAAGACTTAAATAATATCTTACAAAAACAAAGACCGCGATTACGAATAATAAATAACAAACGACGACGGTCTCTTAACACATTGCAGACGGATAATGAGATATCTCGCACTTTCTATTTTAACTTGACAATGATTTTTAATACATAAATAATCTCGTGAAAAAGTAAAATAAATATCAAGATCAATATACAGAATGTTCATGTGTGTGTGAATCCAAATGTGTCAAACGTTTCAATCTTGTTAGTTAAATCTTTTTAGTGCTCAACTACACACACACACACATGTGTAAAATAAAAAAAAAATTATCACACAGCAACAATATAATATAAAAAGGTCAATAAAAAAAATGAAATAGACCGTGAAAAGAAGTTAAAACATTAACGCGTTGATATAAATAAAATATATAATAAGAGTGTACCATAAGAGTGGTAATTTACCGTGTAATGTCGTCATCTGAGTCAAAATAAAATTGAATAAACATAATTAAAAAACTAGTCATAGTAATAATGATTTTTAACTATTAAGAATGAGTAACTTAAAAATGTGATGCAATGTACCTAATTAGCAATAAAATTTTGATCCGCATTGTGTTAACAAAAAGGAATATGTAACTTGATAAAATGTTAGAAAAATATCAAGTCTCTTTGTTCAGCATTTCGCGTAATTGCATAATTATAATTGTGCTCATGTTATTACAAAATAATGTTTAAAATTTGCGCACAAGTGGATAATTATCTAAATGCGCGCTCATGTTAACACAATGGTATTTAGTAATCCTCGCAATTGCATAATGGTCGAATGTACGCTCATATATGATACGACATTAGTTTCGAATTACCGCGGAGATTGAATCTCCCTCGAACTTGTGTGACAAGGTGTCGGGCGAGACATCGTATACGCTCTCTCAAGTCAACTAGAGTTGGACATTTCGCAAAATTCACGGCGCAGCTTGGCGCGTAATGTGTTTCTGCGAAAGTCGTGTTTCGCCTCGCGTCAGGATCGCGTTACAAATTAAGCGCGGAAACGTATGTATCACACCGGGTTCCCTCAGGGTGACGCATTTTGAGTGCATACCCGTGCTTGTTAGCATTTGTCGCGCGAATGTGTGCGAGCACAATTCTATTGTGTTACATAACATATTCACATAAATTAAACAACATTTAATAATACAAACTAGAGATAATTGATTCGAAAACTAGGAAATGTCAAGAAGTGAAATATCTTATTCTTTTGTTAATTTATTTAAAGTGCGATAATTAGTTCTTATATACAATTGCCAATTATTTTATAATAATTTATATTTAATTTACATCACAAAGTTTTACTTAAATTTCCGAGACAAACCGCTAATTTGATAGGCAGATTTCGGGTTAAATTCGGTTCCATATTGCATGACGAATGAGTCCGAGAAAAGAGAATCTGAAAATGAAAGATTAAAAATTCAACATTTGGGCTCTATAAGCTCGCCGCGCGTATAAAAGTTTGCCGAGTTAAAAGAAAGGGAATAATTTGCACGTGATGGATTAAGTCGAACTAAAATCCGCTTTCGTTGTTGAGAAAGAAAAAAAAAAAAAATTCATGCAGCAAGAAGAATACTAGAAAATGTAGGTTACCGGAGCTTCGTGTGTGGGTATTGGAAATTATTCGCGTGTGCGATTAACGCGTTAGCCACTCCCACTTTTCTGTCACACGAATAGAGCGCGACCTACATGAGCCAAAGTAATTGAATGCCGTCAATTAAATTGTCGTAATGACATATTGACGAGCAGTAATAACGGCAACGTGTTTGTAATCCTTTTCAATTATTAGCTTAACGTGTGTGCACGTTTCTATTACTACTGTGTACTTTAGTTTTATGTTATATGTGCCAAGAAAGACATTATTACTGTTGTTTGGAAAGTTTTGTTTCTTCGTTATATTTTTGCCGCACGATGTTATAAACTTGGAATCTCGCTTGTTGTTTCTACCAAACGCTGTTGTTTCAACTAAAGCTCAGCAACTTCGGTAATTTACATATCTCTCTAAATCTCGGGTACACACACATGGAGCGCGCGAACGTGCAAAACACCTTACGGCACGCATCGAGATTTATTTGCTCTACCGTCTACGTGTTTCCGTCCGGTAAGCAACGAGTGTTACTGTTCCCGCGAATCCATATTGACGGCGAAAGAAAGGGAGAGACAAGTCGGGATTTGCGGTTACCTTGAAAATTCAATCTGAAAACTCGGAGAACCACTCGCGCGCGAGCGCGTCGAAGGATTAAAGGCGGCACGAATTGGATTAGCGTTCTGCGCCGAGAACGCGGCAAATAGGGTGCGGATGTATACAACTGTCGGTTTTAAATTAAAGCGCTCTTGGCAGCGATCTTCGCGTACTTTTCTCTCTCTCTCTCTCTCTCTCTCTCTCTCTCTCTCTCTTTTATCTGACTCGGAGGTGCGGCTAATTTTTTTAATTGAAGCTTGGCTGTACCATAAGGGAGAGATTTTGTCGCCGCCGACACTGTCAACCTTTGATCATCGCGGATCGATTTGTTTTATGTCAACGGGGAAAATCAGCCACGTCTCTCGATATCTTCTATTTTCCTCGGCTTTGATACGTCGCATCGAAATTGCCTCATTGGCGTCGTAAGTTCTACGCACGACGACGATGTTTCGCCGGATTTCGATTACGTCTCCGCCATTTCACTCCGAAATTTCTTCTCGAAATTTCTTCGCGCGACGTTCGACACTTTAAGCTTCTCTCGACTTTCTATATCGTACGTATAAATTTTGAATTTTTATTTCACAGCTTTTTATTTCTGTATTTTAGTTTTTATCATATTGTGAATCTTTTGACATAAAATTTTATTTGTCGTGTACATAGTATCTGTTTTTTCCTCTGAAAAATGTTTTTAATAATCTTTGTTTATTTATTTGAAATTAATTTTTGTGTGTTTTTATTAAATTTTACGAGTACGTAGAATTTATCATTTCCAATGATGAACGGCCAGGTCGCTTTAGAAGTCACATAAGGGGTTAACGCGAACAGATTGGATAGATTAAACATAGACGTCGATTGGACGGTAATGTTTGACTTTCATGAATCGCTAATGCGGCCGTCGGTTCTTTTTTTTTTCTCGTGATCGAGCGCAGATGCAACTCTTTTCATGACGGACCGACATACGCGATTTCCCCTCGAACGAGAGATCCCTCCGGTCGGGTCCGCTTTCAATTCCATTGAGCTAAATGCACGTTACGCGGCCGAGGATGCAATTAAGAAGTCTAAGAGGAAATTAAAGGTCGGTGGTCAAAGTTCAATCTAATCCTCTCCGTCGGAGCTTCGTGTTTCAAATTAAAGAGACTGCATCGCGGATGATTCAGAGATCTTGTCTCTCTCGTATTAATCGCGTAAGAAAGACGTTCTCTTTGTTCTGTGTGTGCGATAAGAATAATTTTTAACAATCGGAAAAAAGTAACACCAGTTTTAAACAAACATGCAGAATATAAAACTACGTATTTAAATATTTGATACTTTATTATTAGTTAAATATAGTTTGTCGTGTAACATCTAATTTTATAATACATAAAAAGCCGTTTGGCAAACTTTAATTTCAAATCGCGAATTTATTAAATGTTATTTTTTATTATCAAGCAACATTATTTACTCGCTTGTTTGAAAATTATTCTTCGGTAAATATTTAAATAACTGCGAATATATTTTCGGACAAACGTTGGCCGCGGATTTTAGCAAAAGTACACGCGTATTCCGAATTTATCCGAGAATGCATGTTTGCGGTCGATATATGCAGATCGGAGGAGATATTCTGTAGATACTGAGTTCCGGATCGGCTTAATCCGGATATAACAGTGGAATCGGTGAGGCCAGATAACCGCGGTATTTTAAACGGGCAGAAAGCTTCTCCGACCTCTCTTCTCTTCTGGCCTCGGTGACCGCAGTAACCGTCGCCGTTTATACCGACCGAAGTCGATCCGAATTATCCGGTCGAGTTTACCTTGGCTCGCAAAGATCCGGTACCGAGGCTCGCCACCGTGACGTAACCCCTCGTTAACCCCGACGATCGACTTTGACTCCCGCCGTCGCGTACGAGGAAGGGGGTCGCCTTAATTACCTTAGACGCTCTGCCGCGACGCGGGACAAAGGAGACGCGTTATGATGATCAACCGGCGAGAAGCGGAGCGTAAAAAAGGATATTATAGAGATCGAGGAACAACGCGCCGCTTTACGCGCCTCTTCCCCCTGAAGTCTCTGCGACTTTTCTGGGTGATAATTCTGACCAATCGCCCTCGCAATGGCCATGAATCTCGATTACGTTCCTGAAAACAACGACTCCCGCGGCTCATCCTCGCACCCGACTTGTTAGTAATCCTGATACATAGGGACAGATCCGATACTGCGAATCCGCTAGTATTAGGGTATCGTCGAAGCATTCTCCTTTTTTCCCATGACACGCGAGAATTATGTACACATCTATTTTCAGATCATTTCTGAATCGGAAGAATGTCTACATTGATAGCTTCTTTTGTTTTCTGTGTTCGATTTATTGTATCGACACGGTTGTTTTCAAATTTCAAAGATCAAATAAGAATTCACAGTAAAATTAAACGGAGTAGCACGATAGCCAGATTTTCGGTTTTAATCTTTTGCTGCGGCGAGAAACGCGCGTATTTTAGAGAAGGTATGAAAGTGTCAAAACACACTTGCATTGCATTAATATCAAAATGAATATCGATAATAAATAACGAAGGTAATACCTCTAGCGCTATTTGAACAATAGATGACAAGATTTAGTTAAGTAAACGTCAATAGGCGTCAATAGTATTCTGAACGAACTTTCAAAACGTTTAGAAACGCTAATAGCAATGAAAAATAACTAAATTCCGTGAGATCGAACAAGAAAATTTCAATAAAATTAAATGCAATAACTGATTGTCAGATTTTTGTTTTCAATTTCCGTAAAATTAAGTAAGAAGTCAGTAAAATTGAACGCAACAATCGGACAACGTGATAATCAGATTGCGAATAAATTCCGCGAGACGTAACGATTTCTAGCGTTTGTGGAAAGAAGTTACATAAAATCTGACTTCTATATTACACGTGAAAGTGCGCGTTTTCCAAATATATTTCACACACACGTGGCTACGGCAGATAGCGTTATTACTATCCGCAGTATATTGCCAGAGATAAAAAGAGCAAATGTACATTACACGGTGTCACAATTTATGATAAATATTAATGATTATTCACATAAAGCACACAGAAATGTAATATGTGCAGCAGCTCGTTCGTACGGGAGGAAGGGGAAATGGCATCTCTCACACACAAACTGCCCGACTTTAAATTTGTAAGGCAGATATATTTCTCCACATGTCTTTCAAAGACTATGAATGTTGGCGTATGTAACACTTGTATAAAGAATTTCAAACAATTTTGTATGCTGAACTTTATTTTGTGCTATTTCTTTACGCGAACAATATTCTCTGTAATCTTGTGCTGTAAAATTGATTCAGTTATCAATAATGTTTTGTCATTTCTTTGACTACATGACGACTGAATTACACTTTACATATTTTATTTGCTATTATCAACGCGTTAATAACAACAAATTTTAAGCTCGTGAAAATTTACAACTAGCAGATAGTTTATAAAGTCAATAACGAGCCAACGTGCTGGGTGTACGTGCGAAATATATTTTTAAATGTGCAATAAAACACTTGGAAATTTAAATTAAAATCATTAATATACATATGAATTTACTGCACGGAATGCGGAAAGTCTGATTCCTGGTTAAGGTGTCTTTATTATAATAGATTTTTTAAATTTTATAACGGAATAAAATAGGTACTTCATATATTGGAAATGTAAATTTAAGCATCTTAAATGAATTTTTGAATTAACATCAATTCGAGTTTCCAAGTGTATTTTTTAATTTTACACGTTTAAAAATATATTTGCACGTACGTCCAGCATATTGGCTTGGTAATGATCTTAAACTATCTGCTAATTTAATTAATGTTTTAACTTTTCTTTTGATCACTGAAGAAGATCCATAATAGGATATCAAAATGTTTGATATATGTATATGAATAATCTGACATTTACGTGAATATCTTGTATATTGATCTTGATGTTTTTATTAACTTTTTTATTCATCTTTTCACGAGTTTATTTATGTATAATTATATTATGTTATTAAGTAGAAAAAATTTGGCTGTTTTAAGTTGATAATTACTTCGCGAAATTCCATCATAGACGAGACATTTGTGTGATAAGAAATTGTAATGTAAAATATTATATTTATATTTTATTTACTTTTCTATGTATAAAGATAGCTTATTTATAACCAAGCTAAACTTAACATCATTGTTAACGGAAAGCTTTCCCTTCTCGTCATTAGCGCCGACGTTAACGCTTCGTAAGCTACGTAAGGTCAGAAGTTCTATCCGTATAATAAGGTCTAAGTAGCACGGCAACCGCGAGACTTAATACCGGGCGTGCAAGTTTCCAGAAATTCTTATTTGATCAAAAGTGCTGCGCAGAAATGAGAACGGTGGAGAAGAGGCAACATGAAATATTTCCATTTCCGCATTCTCTGCAAAGAGGAAACTTTGCACAAGTTTTCTCTCTCTCTCTCTCTCGTCTCTGAAATATCCGAATTTCCTTCTCATTTCCGTGCGGCATCAGCGCGCGATTTTGCCTAACGACCGACATGATAAAAAATGGCGCCGCTTTAACGCCGAACATGACACGCGTAATAAAACTCTTTTTCTCGTTAAATAGAAAATATATAGTAGAGCAAAAGAGACATTTTAACGGAACACGCGCGAAAGCAGAAAGTACACCTGAAGCGCTCAAGCATCGACCTTGGAAAAGGTGAGAGTGATATTTATGTCGGCCTCTGTACGAGGAAGCGGCGAGAGCTTTTAATCGAACGAGCTCCGTTACAACCTGTAGATTCATAAAATTCCTCTTAAAACAACGGTTGTTTTAACCGGCGTCTTCCTTCATTACTACTTACTTGCCGCGTGGCGCGTTTTATTGCGAATTTTTAGAGCGCTTTACCGAAAAGCAACCATCATTCTCTTGCAAAAAAAAAAGATTAAAAAAAAAAATACTTTCCAGAACAAGGAAAACGAACATGCTTAAAGAGGGAACCGCGAGTAACTTCGTTGCGGAGGGTTGCACTTAGGTCTTCTTGGAGGTGGTTTGCCATCAGAAAGATGAAAGCGATATTTTAGTTCGCTGCGAACGAGAGATGCGAGAACGGAAAGGAGAGCGGGTTTTGCCCGAGCAAGGGAAACCTCGCGATTGAACGACGCGCGTCAGCGGGATTTCCGGGTTGCGTGTGTAGAATATCTAAAGCAGTAAGAGTAACCGAGAGAGCTCCACCTTGACCATGAGGCTAAAATGGATTCTGTAGCTCCCTTGGATGTTAGTTCTGTAGAGCGTGAAATTTCATTTCGCTAAATATAAATATTTTATTTAAGATTTTATATTTTCCTCTTTACGGTGTGGTAAAAATAATAATTTTTTGAAATGTCATTTCCTGTGATTTTTTGCGAAAGTTAAAAATAATTTGACTATCGATAAGCTGTCTTATATTATACTATACATAAAAACAGCGTGAAATTTCATTTCGCTAAATAAATGAATATTTTATTTAACATCTTGTATTTTCTTTGTATTTTTTTCTTGCGATATGTTAAAAATAATAAATTTCTCAAATATCCTGCAAGTTTATGAAAGTTAAAATTAATTTGACTATAAATTACAGCTGTTTTATATACATAGATAAAGCGTGAAATTTCATTTCGTTAAATATAAGTATTTTATTTAAGATATCGTATTTTATTCAAGATATCGTATTTTATTCTTACGGTGTGGTAAAAATAATAACTTCTTGAAATGTTATTTTCTTTGATAGATTTCACGAAAGTTACAAATAATTTGACTATAAATTACTATGTTTCAAATACATAAAAACTATTATTTTTATACATATGTACGTAGTAACTATACATGTAATATACGTAACGAAAAAAACAGAAGATGCCTTTTTTCTCTCCATTCTCACACAAACAGTTTATTTAATTATTAGATTATTTTATTATATTATAAAGAGAGCTTGGATATTCTGCGCGTATAGACGATTGCTATTTTATATGAGTGGGCGTATGGTAGTTGCCGCTGGAAGTTTTATTTAATTTTCCACACGCGGTTGTTATACTTGGCCGGTTCTGGGGTCGAAGGATGGCCGTGAGCATCACGAGGGATACTATTTTCGTTTCATTTCTACGCGGGGGGATAATTGCCGTGAGCGCGCGAATGGGAACACCCGTTTGTATGATTCTATCCTCGTGCCTCGCGTGTATCCAGAAAATTTGCGTAAACAAATGCACGCCGAGACTTTCGCTGTTCTTGACCGCGATTGTTTGTACGACATTATTGCATTCTATTTTTACAATACTGTAAAAGCAAACCTGCTCAATGCAGCCGTCGTTTTGCGCTCGATATTATACCAGAAAAATGTTATTTGGTATACAAGCGTGAAACATGAAATTTATTTCATTTGATTTTTATCATTATTTTGTTTGTTTGGGTTTTTTGTGACTTGTAAGGCTTTTTAATTCAATTTAATTAAAATTTTTGCAAACGTTTATTTCTTTTAGCAGAAATCGACAGTCAATTCGAGCCAAACACTGGGTGTGTATATGTGCGAAATATATTTTCTAAACGTAAATTAACACGCATAGTACTAAAAATTGAATTCGACTGAAAAAATTATCTACGCTTAATTTGCATATATGTAAAATATCCAATTTTACCTCTCTGTAAAATGTAAAAAATCAATGCGAAAAAGATACGTATTGGTCAGAAGTTTTTATTTCTTTTGTATTTTTTTGGAATTTCTTTCTCTTGTTTTAATGCGCACGCGTTTTAAATATCTTTATAGATTGAACTATGCACATGCTACATACGTACTAGGTATTTAATATTTTGCGTGAGAAATATTTCCAGTTACATGAGAAGCGAACACGAAGAAGATTGACGTGAGTTCGTTAAGTATCTCGAGAAAGTTACGAGCGTGTCGTACATGAGCGACAATTAGTTCGAAAATGATATTTTGATTTACGAGTATAGGAGGGTAGTCTGCGTCATTGAGAGAGGGAGAGCCTTCGATCGAGCCTGCGTTAGCAAGGGCGATCAGCCACTTCTATATATATATTTTCTTGATGCGTTGTAGCAAGTGTACCGCGCGAATGATAGGAAGTGACGAAGAGAAGTGTCGTCGATTGCCTTGTTAAGAAAAGAAATTAGAAATGACGTCATTTGTTATGTTACATCAATCTTTATCTTTCTCAATATATTACTTGTATCACAAAGTAAAGAGAAGTTTGCGGCAAAAATGACAGATGATGATGATAATGCTTTTACGATACATCAATTCTCATCAAGTTTAACGAGAGTTTATTCTACAGTAAGATAAATAAACTGAGCTTTTTTAAACTTGAAAATAAAAATACCGGAAAAAAATACCAGATTTAATCTTGAGACAAAAGTAGTAAAGTGATAAAATTAATTTTCTTCGCTTACCGCATGCGCGCACGGCACTTTTTTTTGATACTCTCTCAATTAGCAAAACGCCGCTGCTTCACAGCGGCATGGCACTTGTACCAGCCCGTTAAAATTCGCCGCCAGGACGAACAACAACGCACAATATGCGAGCACGTACAATACACGAGTTGTACGTGTTCTCATATTTGCGTCCCCTCGAGGAAATCGTAGATTGTGTACACACGAGAGATAGACGCACACGCGAACGCGCGTATACTTTCACGTATTCGAGACCTCGAATAAAGGGGAAGGAATAGAAAAGCCAAGAGGCGTACGTTGAGATACGGGGAAATTTCCTCTTTCGTTGCTTTCTCCCCGGCGAGTAAAGTCGTTTTGTCACAACAGTGATAAAAGCGACCCTCTCTATCTCGCTCTCTTTCTTTCACACTTCTGCCCCCTCTCCTCTTTGCTCATCCCCGAGCGATGCCGGCGTTATGCTTGCGCGAACGCCTACGCAATTATGCTGTTTATGTAAGGGCGTGGTTTCCTCGAGACTAATTCGAAGCGTCTCCTCTCGTGGCAGTTGTGGATCGAATGTATGTACACGGGCGTCTATTTCGTAAACATAGCCGCGAGCCATATCGCTTTGAAGATTGGCAGATTCAACCTAATGGTCAGCGATGACCTAATCAAATCCGGTGCAGAATGAATCATGCGGGAAGGGAGGATTTACGCGGTCTTTGTACGACGAAATGAATATTTGGTGGCGTAACAACGCCTAGGGACATTTTTACGGCATGTATACAATCACATGCAACCTTTATACGGCATTCTAAAATTTTACCACGCCCGCGGAAAAAAGTTTTTTTTTTTTTTTTTTTTTTTTATCGGCCGGTGTAATACACACCTACGGCGTGTGTTCTCGTTGCGTTGCGCGCGTGAGTTTTGTGTATTTGATTAAAATATATACGGCGCCGATAGCGGCTTTTATCTTGAAAAGGAATTTCCAGCATTTTCTCGAATATGTTTGAATTAACGCCCCGTGTAACTCGCGTCGCGCCAAGCGAATGTATTTCGACAAGCAAGTAAAGCAAATCGGTTAGCACATACCACGCGACCACGCGGAACAAATTTTACAAGCGCGGCCAAATGAAAAAGTTCATAAATCGTTAATTAAGTTCAATGTATTTTTTCTTCCGGCGCTTTGTACGAGCGTTTCGCTCCGCGCAAGAATTTTATAGCAGTATTATAATCAAATTTTTGCATGACAAATGCGGCGAGTATGTGTGCGGCTTCCTCTTTTACAGCTCCGAGGTTTGTCATCGTTCTGTTTTGTATATTGATTTTGTTTTTTTTTTTTTTTGTTTTTTTTTGTTTTTTTTGTTTTTTTTTTAATTTAAATAATCTACATTTTATGATTTACGCGAGAGTTTGTTTTGTTGACGCTTTTTTCCTCATATCACACAACTTCCGAATCGACTACAATGAGACGCGTTAGCGCCTCTGACTCTCCGAATGTTCCGGCGAGAAACAGCGGGGGTGCGGTTGGTGTGGGAGGATGCACGTAACGATGATTGACCGGCCGGTTATTATTACCGCAACGTCGCAAGAGAGAGAGAGCACGCGACGAAAAAAAATTAAAAGCAACGACTTTCCGGCGCGCGACGACGCGTTTGAGGGGACGAAATCGTCCGACAGGACATTTACGATACGTCGTACACAGCGCGTCGTGTGTGTATATTAATTATTGCTTCGCGCCGGTCTCTCAGACTATTTTGCATCAACCGCGGCATGCGTGCGGCGCGCGCGAACACACACACTGCGAGAGGACTATGCTCTTTAGTTATTTTAAACCGTGCGAAACGAGCGTGTGAATTTTATATTGTAATTAACAATTACTTATCAAAATTTAATTATCACAACGCAGTGTTGCTTATCCGCAAATGCGGAAGCGCCAGAACAGGAAATCAATTCCGTAATACGTGAAAATTGCATACTGCGTATAACGCGGTCATTATGACCGCGGTGCGATAGCGACTTCTGTTTGCATAATATGACCATCACATACAGTGTTGTTGGCTAAAAACCAAAGGACCACATTTAGTCTAAATGCGATCTGTTTTATAGACCGCTATTTGCCTGATATGAAGATTGCGTGCCGCATTGCCCGTGGATTTGAAACCAAATAATCATATTCAGTAATAATTATATCGCCAGACTATTACAGAAAGATTAATATACTTAATTTTGAGAAATACCTGTAATCGACTTGGTTTTTTCAATTGATGTTGGCTCCAAATTTTAACAAATCGAATAAAGACATGCTGGCGGGAGTTCGAACACGGTTGGTTGTGCGTGTTTAGTTTTTTATTATGTTTTTCAAATTGCAAAATATAATAAAAAAAACTAGACACGCACAGCCGGCCGTGTTTTCGAACTTTTATTGGTTTGTCTTTATTCAATTTTTTAATTTTTTTCACATTGTTTTTATATTTTATATGTATTTTATATATATTATATATATATTATATATATATTTTATATATATTTTATATATATTTTATATATATCTTATATATATTTTATATATATTTTATATATATTTTATATATATTTTATATATATTTTATATATATTTTATATGTAGTTTTCCAACATGTTTTTACGGTGTAGAAATTTTTTAACGTTTATACCAATATCATTACATTTTGTAATTCTCTTGCGAGCCGACCGACGCCCATGTACATATATTGCACGCCGCATTTGATTACGACATCAAAATTGCACAGGTCGAAAACAATGTTCGCTGCAATATTCACAGCGATAACTCGGGCGATCGCTCGAGTGCATTCCTTGCTGTCATAAATAAAACTCTCTCACTATCTCTCCGTTAAATTGAAACTTGGTTTATCTTTAAATTCCCGCGGGTAAGTCTCGAGGTATAATCCCCGCGTAAACTTGGATTTCGATTTTCAATATCTCTCTCTCTCTCTCTCTCTCTCTCTCGTTTCTTTCCGTGATATTACCGTTTACTTACACAAGTACTCGCGGTAGCCGAGTTATTCGTGCTGCTCTTAGAATTTCTTCTCGAAGAGCGAAGTGTCGAGGCGATCGAATGATTCGGATAAACGAAGTTACAACTCCGTTCGCGCGCGCTTCACTTTGTGAGTAAATTACAATAAATTTCAGGGGATCCAGATTACAGTCTCCGAGATATAGAACACGAAATCCCTCGTTTCTCAGATCTCGACCTGTGTTTCGCGAAACACAACCGTGTAATTTTGTGTGTACTATTCTTCGCGAAAACCGTAAATAAATCTTCGCGCAGCTTCTCGCGTAGAAATTTATCTGGAATCTAATTAGAATCCAATTCGATTTTCCAAAGAAATCTTAGATTCAGGTCAGAAGATCTGTGCAGACTCGCGGGAGTCGCACAAGCGTAACGTTTTGAAAACGAGATTCTAACTAGAAAATCTGAACTGAATTCCACATAAAGAAGATTTTTCCAGGATCTTCTCGTGGAAATTCCAATTTGGATTTTCTGAACAGAGATGGAAATTTAGTGTTATATTTACTGCTTTTCCCAAAGAAGCCAAAACATTTTTATTAATAAAACATAAACCATAAATTCAAGTAAATATAACACATACGTAGATGGGCCTTAGTGATACCAACGCGCGGCTAGCTGCGATACATTTTTACGACGCTCTTTATGGAAGAATGCGGAATATTATTATGCAAATACATCGTAAACGTATCTTAACTTGGCGTTATTACAACGCGGCGTCTGTCTTCTCGCTCGCGAGAGACGAGAGAGACCTCTTTACCTTTATTCCGGTGCCGATTATCGCCATCACGATTGAAGTCTTCCCCTTCTTAACGCCGTCAAGAAGTCAAACGTGTCTCCGAAGACGGTATGTTTCTATGGAACTGAAGATAAAGCAGGAACACAACTTTAGTCCAGACATTCTTCAGCACGTCGAGAAACTTTTACCGTGAAACGTGAAGTCAAGAGAAATATTCGAGACACATGTAATCATTAAGAAAAATACATCGAATATTTTTTTTTTGACAAAGAATTAGAAATAATTTAAAATTATTCTGAAGATTAAAAAAAAACAAATCATTTAGAGATCAAATAACGCAGATTTTAAATATTAATAATTTTAAAATTACTTATAATCCAATACTAATAATAATTTTATAACTTTGTATCTTGAATAACTGTATTAAAGATGCAAAATTAAATACAGACTCAAATAAAAAAGAATCATAACGAAAACGCTTTAAAAAGCGAGGCAGCAACTTACAAAACTGTTTTTCAGCCCAAGACAAAAATATTATAACAAAATATAAACTAAAAACAGTACTAATTTTTGAATCTATTAAATCTGATACAGTCTTTTTTTACAATAGTCGCTGATTAAATTGAATGCGGCAAGATGAGCATTTTAGAAAACAATTTTATTTAAATAACAGTTAAGAATGTTGCTCTTCAGCGGATAAAAGTGCCCGACGTGAATATTCGATACGCCATAACGGCACTCGTCGTGGAAATGGCACGCGAAATTTTATGCAAACGTTCCTGAACATATATATATGTATATATACATACATATATATACACATATATGTAACGCGAGAAAAGCAAGAAAGTGTTGTATGCAAAGGCAGGCGGACGGACAAACGGACGGATGCGTTGATACCTTGATGTTCTCGTGTATCTTAACGAACGCAATTCCGAATGCGACTCTCCGCCAGTCGAAACCAAGTAACTTCGAGAGTTTCTGTACAAGAGAAGAAGGGTTTCGCCACGAAACTACATCTTACCAGTTTAGCGCTCAACCGCGCGGAAATTTTCCGGACTGTGTGCCATTAATCGAGTAACTGCGCGATTCAAAGGTTCTATGGGGTAACTGGACGAAAACGCCGTAGGTAGTACCGAAGTCCATTCACGCCGCTTCGTAACTTTGTCAAACGTTTTGCTTTATCGCGTTACATATGTATATAGAGGAGCGCTCGTGCGAACACTGTGCCATCATAGCGTATCGGAAAGAGTAGCAGTCTGATCCTGTTAAAGACGAATCAGAAATTGCAGAGTTCACTTATTCCAATTTGGCCATCAATCTCGATTTGATATTGATATACGACATTCAATATTGATATTAGAACAAATACATAAACTTACATTTACTTTACAGTGTTATACAATATATTACAGTATTATACAATATATTACAGTATTATATAATATATTATATTGTATTATCTTACATATTTGTGTAAATATATTTCAACTGATTTCTTGGGCTCAGAATATCTTTGCTTTTAGAAGATTTTCATCTTTATCGTGTCTCGTTTATTCATGCCGTATCCACAACGCAGCTTTGCCGCGCGTTGCTATTTTCGAAACGTCATCATTAATTCCATCTTCATTAAATTAAATTAATTCTCTCGAAACTGTCGGAAATTTCGTGGTGCAGTGCGCTCGCGCGAAATTCCATCCGACAGCGCCGTTATTAATTTTCTTCGAGCGCGATGAAGCGAGAGTGTACCTTTTTTTTTACAGTTTTTTTCAGAAGATTGAAACCGCGCGATGCTCCGCAGTCAAATCTCGACAATTTACGCAAATGAGCTTTGCATTTATATTTTTTTACAGCAGAAAAATTCACCAAGTTAAACTTAATTCGTACATTATTATTGCGTAATTGTTAACAACATATTATAGTGTGTAATATACTTGTATGTGAAACAACATTCATGCATGCTGTAAATTTTGTTTCCTTAATATTATCTTATAAAATATTTGAAAAACGTTATACTTACAAGATATTTGAAAAACGTTTTGTTTTTCGGTGTTTGGAAAAGTGTATTTTGTGTAATCTCTGATTTTTTATTTGTTCGCACGTCACTAGACAAACAGCTTTGATTTACGCAATATGGATTTTTGTGTAAAGAGATAAAGAACTTACTCCGGACAAAATATGTGGTGACAAAATGTTTGTTATAAAGTCTTCATGTTTGTTGTAACGTCACATAATGGAGTTGTTATTGTATAAAGTTTTCACGCAAAAAGCTCTTTTATCAATATGTAAAGGCTTTTACAAATTCGACTACCGCCAACATTGCAATCAGAATTGGAAATGGACCAATGCAATATAAATCGCATGAATCCTCTCTCTCTGTCCGGTGAAAATATATAACTGTAACAAGATGAAATATTAAACTGTTCCACGATATCAATGTATCAAATTTTGTGTATTATAATGAGATTTAATGAGAGATTGTATTGTAAAAAAAAAATATTTCCATTTTTTTAAATATATTTATAATACGAGTGGCACTGTGTTTTTGCGTGAGGATGATACACGAAAAACCAAAGTGGAATAATGTTTTTTATCTCATTAGCGTAAAATTTATGCCTACATTATTGAATAAATTATAACGTCGTGTGTTCATTGGGGTCAAAGTATCGAACACAGTGAGCTATTCACATTCAACGATAACACAATAACATTATCGACTATCGCTCCGGTCATTTTATCAGGCGTTCGGTAACTCAACCATAATTCATCGCTTCATTTAATCTTTTCATCGGTAATGATTTTTAAACATTGTTGTGTGTATATACATTAGAAAGTGTAAATAGGTTATGTGAACTTTATCACGCAGTATTGCGATATATACTTTTAAGATGCAACAGAGCGTAAAATGGGAAAATATTTAAAAACCGTGGATTCGAGTGACAAAATAACGAAAAATTTAAAAATTGTCATTAAAATTTAAATATCTAAAGATTCTATCTTGTAAATTGACCATTTATCGTTTAAATTGCAGAATCTCGACAAAATTGGCGAGAGTCTGATGAAATTTTTACGTCAGTTTTTCGCCAGATTTTCACAGCCACGTTCGATTCGTTTGACTCAAAACGGAAGTTTAGCCTCAAAGAGTGTCATCACAAAGTTTAAATCCGCAACAAGCCGGTCATTTCCTCAACGTACGCACTTTTGCGAAATCCGATATCGTTGTCGATCATTCATCGGATAGTTGCCGAGCACGAAATCCGGCATATCCCGTTAAAAGTTTATCGGCGATTTTTCGGTCGCGTGGAACTTGCGGCCCGGCTTTGTCACATCCTCGACATAAACCCGTCGCCGATCTTTGGTGTTATTCGTGGTACAAGAGTTGTTCAGTAAAATATAGATATCGGATTATTGAAATGTGATATTCTTTTAAAGCCAAAATCTTAATTTTTTTGTTAAATATTAACATTTTATGTGTTAAATATTAACAATTTAAATTAAAATTGAATAAATGTAATCTTTTTTGTGTTCCGTAGCTCTAGCAAATAAATGTTTTACATAGCTAAAGAAAACTTTTTTTCTTCAATATTTTATATTTTTCTTGCAAAACTTTTTAAAATATATTGCAGAATTCTCTTTGGTTAGATTTTAAATAAAATTAGTTGATTAAATAGAAGAGAATTTATTAAAATATGATAATTCATATACAATAAAACTATACATACATGTAATATATAATTGTCATTTATGCTAACAATAAGTCTGTATCGGAGTTCGTATCTTTTCAGACATCTTCTTTCGTTAACAGATGCGGACTTTCTGTTTGCTTTTCAATATTACATATTAAATCGTTATTTGTTTTGTTATTTATAAATTTGACCTGTCGGCAAGCAATCAATATAAAAAAACGGAAAATATTTATTTTTGAAGACGGTCGCACAAATATATTATACAATTTTACGTCATGAGAATTCTCAGCCGTTGTATACAAATATATTCAAATACTATAGCGTATAAAATATACAATATAATTTCGGTTCCTACAATATATAGTCTTGCATTTTTTTTCCGATAAATTACCCTTGAGATTCTTGTTAAGAAAAATTCGATTTTGAATTCTTGCTAGCGGACATCTACATTTCCATTGCTATCGTGTCCGCCCACTTTGTATGTCGATCCACCCTGTATATATAACCAACAGTACTTCTCCCCCGGGGTATAACGGCGAAAGAGAGATCGAAGGAGAGTACGACAGATAACAGAACAGTGGCGAGAGGATAGCGAGGAGAAAAAGGGAGACGCAATCATAGGGTGGCGAGAAAATTCATATCACGCGGGACAGTCCCGGGAACAATTCGTTGGAGCGACATCTGATCGCCGGAGTAAACAGAAGCCCGCGATCGATGTCGCGCATTTGTGTTCTGTGCGATGCACACGTATGTTTGCGCGAGTATTTGATACGTCCGCCTTTCTGCGAGAAACGCCTTTCTTCGGCAAACAATGACGTCACCGTGACGTACGAAAGAGAGAGAAAAAGAGAATGAGAATGTTTTCTCATTGCCAATGCGACGGATTTTTCTCCCTTCCTTGAACCTGAGCGCTAATTTCTCCGCCATCGCTTGTCTTGCTAATTCGCAGATACAGATTTAATGCGCGCGCGCGCGAGGGGAGTTTTATTCCCGATCACCCTTACTGCATCGAGGGGTGAAGAGTTTCTTTGGTGCCTGCAGCGACGAGTAATTTTGATATATCGGCGACTGCGTTGGCAGAGACGGAACCTCGCGTTCCCGCGAACGGATGGAACAGTTTTCCCGATAATATTACTCCGTCGGGATGCAACTGTGCCGGCATCCAGCCGGACTCGGCTCGACATAATGCTCCTCGGCTCTTCTGTCCGGAAATCGATTGCCAACCGCCGACCGAGCAATTCCGCGAAAACGCGTTTCAGGAACGACGGTCCGCGCTGAAGGGGAAATTTGTCGACTACGAGCGATTCCGGCTTGCGACTTCAATCTCGTCTCTGCAGCGGCGGCGATGCGCGCAATTTCTCCCTCCTTTCGAACGCATTTCCTCCGCATACCCTCCGGACTGTTCTTTACGTTAAATACTAGCGCGCTTGAAATATACTTCAATCTGGAAGTGGTTTCTGCTTCAGTACATCAACGTCCCTTTTGTCTTATATTTGTGATAAAAGCGCACAATTCTCCCCGCACAATTAACAGCAATTCTCGCAATTAATTTTCTGACTATCTAAACTTCCTAATGAAATCACATTCATACGGGATCGTTCCCTGGATTCGTTACGATATCACTTAATCGTGACTAGCGGCGATAAAGTTACATCGAGTAGAGTCACGCATCGTCTCTCCGAGATATCGACTACGATAGTCGGGCAAATGAGGGAAACAAGTGACCCCACGGTTCATCCTCGACGAAATATGACGTATCCGGGTTGTACACGGGGGTGCGTCGGGAACTGAGCAATTCATCAAGATTTCGGTGCTTATCGCGCCGTAACGCGAGACCATTTCTCCCTTGCGTTGAAAAAAAAGCCGACTCTCCGATTTTTCATATTTTCCACGCTAACCCCCTGCAATTCGGCACGTCTTGTCCGATGCAGATAGACGGTTTAAATGCTCGGTGACTCGTAATAAATCAGCCGTGTCGAATTTGCCGAGGTGACATATGCCGCGCTGAAATAAATTCCGCTTACTTATCTGCGGATATATTTTTATATTTTTTTGAGAGAAAAAAAGGGAAAGCGATGCCACGCGCCGACACGTGTCGATTCGCGATGCCCATGTTTATTCTATTTAAGAGCCTGTCTGTGTTTATATGAATGCATCGAGAGAGAGAGAGAGAGAGAGAGAGAGATCGTATCGTCGCGCACAACATTTTTGAGAGGGTGCGAATGACAGTGAAGAGAATATTATCACTCTTGTGTGTCTAAAAAAAACATTTGACATTTCTATTATACGGAAATCTTCGCGTGTGTTAAGTTGGCACCCCAACATTAAAATTTTGTAGTTCTGATTAGAGTTCTCGCTTCATTTTGAAAAGACTAAGAGTTCTC
>QVOB01021403.1:7500-13316 GCA_014839585.1 Pseudomyrmex concolor | reverse complement strand
CAATCAAACAGATTAGTCTCCTCGGTTGATATGCGTGATACTGTCATTCAGTAAGAATTTCTTATCTTTCACAATTTAGAGATAAATTTAGCCTCTTCTTAGGGAAAAAGTATTTACTATCTTTTGTTGTAGATTATGTAGAAGAGATCCTCACCAGTTTTTCATGAGATTAGTAAGCCAGGCGCAAGAATTTGTGATAGAAGTAAAAGTTCGTTTGTTCTCTCTTTTACAAGATCGTAATGTAAAACATCTGGCGAAGGCTTTTCTTAACAGTTAGTATATATATATATATATATACATGGTTTTTTAAAAACACACAAATTGAGAAAAATTTTCTATTTTCTTGTTTGATATGTTTAGGTCTCTTAGATGATTACGATGCCCTCACATCAACAGCGATTTTGATCTCGCGTTTAGTACAACCGTTAAAAGAATACCTCTTCAAGTTTAATTTAACGTGGGAGTGTTTCATCAAAAAGTTATATCAGCTTTATGTATATAATGATTCTTTAGTGCAAAACAATTTACCTACGTTTATCAGCCAGGTAAGATGGTGGCATTAAACGGCCGAAAACATTTTCGACTCTATCTTCGAATCTATCTAAAATCACACGTGATTACATTCACAGCTGACGCAAAGTCCGTATCTGCCAGTGAAAGGTTCCGAATATCGAGTTCTTGTTCACAGATATATAGCTTTTGATGATGAAATGACGAAAATCGGTAATCTGTGGCCCGAGACGGAGTCGTGGATGGATAAATTTAAGTAAGTTAAACATCTCCATCCCGTTCGAACGTCTGTCACACGACGGATCGACGCGACGTTGTGTCTGCGCGGAAAGTAGCAAAATAGAATTGTGTTAGCAAAATGTGTTTCAGTGCAGAACAGGCCGTTCGTATGACGAGACTCAGGCAGATCAGGGAAGCCTGGGAACTTTTCTCGACAACGCGCAAACTGATGGAGCACAGTATGCTGAACAAGACACCCGAAATTGCAACGTAAGACATCTTGTAAAACAACAATCTCAACTTGCCCTTGTTTTTTTTTCTCTTAATTTTGCGATACATATCTCAGTGAAATGCAAGAGATTCACGGACAGTTCTCGTCGCTTATTGCGCATACGTCCGGAAGCGGCAGCCGACCTCTAAGTCCAACAGTAGAATTCACAACAGATTCCGTGGCTATGCCACCGAGCATAGAGATAGTTCAAATATTGCTGGACGACTGGAATAAAGCGCAACACCAAAAGCTGGCGGACATAGCCGGCGCGTTGACTGCCACCGAGATGATGGATTCGGTTGAACAGGACGAATCCGCCCGTAGTCAGTTGGCACAGTACGCCATTAGATCGTTTAGGTATGTTCTGCAGTTCATTCGAAGAACTATGTACTCCGAGTGTTTCCTCCTTCTCTTTTCTTCCTTTTTCTTTTAATATGTCTTAGTATTCACAGTGATGATTCCAACAGTGATGACAGTGACGGGATGGAGAATGGACTCGAGAATGGGAAAGGATGCGGTTGCGACACGTGTAGTGAAAGAGAAATAAATCACACGGTAAAAAAATTGATTATTCAATTATTTCTTAAGGCTCGATATTTTAACAAAAAGTTACATGTGTCTATATTTTTATCGATAGGACACGCAACATAAGATCGAAAATGCCGAGAGGAGCAGTAAAAATTCCTTTACAGGTAATAAATTCATAATAACTTAATTAATGTGTGAACATGAGCGTGTATCTCTCTTTCTCTCAGATAAAAAAAAAATATTTTTAGAAGGTCTTGCAAATTCGTCAACGACGCAAGTTAAAAAGAAATTAGACACTTTGAATAACAAAGACAAAAAGAAGGAGGAGGTCATACGCGATATCTTGCACAAGAATATCGGTTCGAAGACACCGGAACCGGAACCTTGTCAGTGTGTTTATCAACACGCGAGGGAAATAGTAGAAAGGAAGAAGGAAGTTCTTGAAAACCCGCCCTGTCCTTGTTTGCTGAATTCGAGACGCAAATGGGACATGTGTCCTTGCTTGACTAAGCGTAAGTAGATCTTTGTCACGTCAGATTTGATAAAAAAAAAAAAAAACTTCATTTATCCGGAAAAAGAACGTACTCGTAAAAACAGCTCCAAAAACAATTATACCCGGTCGTCCTAAAGCGGTGTCGCCGACTTCTACGGCGAAGGCCAATCCCGAACCGGTCCAAAAACCTGCGCCTAAGAGCAATACGCATTCCACCCAAACTCAAACGAGGCACTCTATGACACAGACGCCGAACACAACTCACAATCACAACGCCCAGGGTAAGTGTAAATGAAAATGTTTCTATATTGTGCCGTCGTCAACGTCGATTTTAATTCTTTTTTGTTGTCTGTAATCGTCATTTTTGATTAAGTTTATTTTCGTATGCATGTATATGTTGTTTTCTCTTCACGCGAAAACAGGTAATGCTCATCCACACGCCCACGGGCCGAACCTGACGAAAAATACAGGCCCGTCTCATCCCAGACTTCATTCGCTTAATCATACATCGCACGCGTGCCACCAGCAAGCCCATGTCGAGCACATCAAAAGAGTGTCGTGTAATGATTGTCAGTATATATGTTATACTACGTATATATTTGTCTAAATCATGCCGATTGCTCGCGCATTTTGTCACACTTTGATCCGCGATTTCAGTGGGTTACACGGACGGAGACTGTTGCTCGGATGCGGGAAGCAGCGACGACGACTCGTGCACCAGCGGCAGCTCGGCAGGACTGCACAGAGACAACAGCACAAGACACTGCGACTGTTGCTATTGCGAGGTCTTCGGTCACGGGATGGTAAGTCGAAGAGAAAAATAATAATCCGAAAAAGTGACAACGAACGAACAAACGTTTGTCGTTTTTTAGCCACCGGTCGCACCGGTGAGTCGAAACTACAAAGAGACGCGGGAACGACTGCGCCAACTGCTGACAAAAAAGAAAGCCAAGAAGTGTACGGTAACCGGCTGCAGTCCGCCGCAGAGCCCGTCAGAATCCTCGACACCTAATGCCAATTCCGATCCGAAGGCCGTGAGCGGCAGATCGAACACTCCGCTTTCGACGGCGTCAACGATTCAACACGAGCAACGAGATCAGCGGGATTTAGAAGAGTTGTTGGAGTTTATTGAAGGTAATCAAAGCGGGAAGAAAGACAACAACAAAAAGGCCGAGAAGAAAGCGAGGCAGAAGCAACGAAAGGTTCGTTTATCTTCGTTCGTTTATCTTCAATTAGATTGTATACACAAAGTTGTCTCGGTATTAAAATATTTGACGTAGATAGTTTTAACACTTCTTAATGTTTTCGGCAGCTTGAAGAAAAGATGAAGAAGGATAGGCAAGAGGTCGAAAGACAAAAGTTAATAGAGTTGCAAAAGAAAACACCGGAAGTGACGATCACCGTTGTCGATCCTCAAAAACCCGTACCTCAAAGACTATTACCTCAATGTAATTTACCGGAAGTATCTATTTTGCCGACGTCGCCTTCGGTACCGGTGGCGAAACAATTAAACAATAGAAAAAAGGATAAGCAGGACGTTAGTAGCAATAGTAATAATAGCAACAGTAATAATAACATTACTAACACGAATAACAAAAAGACGGCGAATTTAAATGTGAAAAATAAAAACGCTGAAAAGTGCGACACGCGAAATACAAATTCCAATCACGGGAATAATAATAATAATAATAAGAATAACGCGAAGAGTGACAAGACTGAGAATAATAAGGGAGGCAAGCAGCCGGCCAGTATTACTAATAATACGTGTACAAAGGGCAACTCTAATAATAATATAAATAATAATAATAATAATAATACAGACAAGTTGGCCGATGTCGACTCGCTCGACAAAAAGTTGATTTTGACGAAGAAGGAAAGAAAGAAATTGAAGAAGGAAATGAAGAAGAGGTTGGCGGAGAAAAAGACGACGGAAGTGGAAAGTTCAACGCAGACGGATCCACCGCCGCAAATAGTTACCATCAAGAGAGAAATGAGTTCGAACAACGCCGAACCTACCGTCACCATCACTTTGAAAGGTCAGACACCGGCGGAGGACAAGATTCTGTTCACATTGGTAAACGGACAGACTAAAGAGCCTCCCTCGAAGTCGGAAGAGCAGAATCAAAATAACGGCGGAAAGAAGAAGAAAGCCAAGGCGAACAATAACAATTTGTCGCAGCAAGGAAACAAATTGCAGCAAAATAATTCGAAGCAACAAACGCCACAGACTCCGACCAGAACCTGCGACGGCAAGAACTCGAAGCAGCAAGGGAACAACGAGAAGTCGAAGGCCGGCAAGCAAACGGACGAAAAGAAAGCTCGGCAGCAACAAAGCGGCAACGAGACGAAAAATTCCAATCAATTCAAGTCGAAGAAGGACAAGAAGAGCACGGAGAATAAGGAGAACGTGCAGCAGCAGAACACGGTGCAGAATAAGACCAAGAATCAACAGAATGCGGCTGACAAAAAGCAGAATAAGAACACGCCTCCTCAGACACCGGTGACGCAGAAGCAGAATCAGCATATTACGAACGAGACTGCGACTTCCAAAAAGGCGAAGAAGCAACAGCAGCACCAGGATAAAAATGTCCAATCGAACAACGCGAGCAATAAGAACGTTAACACCAACAACGCTAATAATAAGAACGTATCGAATAATAAGAACGATTCTCAAAAGACTGCAAATAAAACGAATCAAACTGTGAGCAAGCAACGTATGTCTACAGAGTTGCACAATACGTCCTCCGAGCGAGTTAGTTCGCCGTCGCTTAGCAGTCAGTTCAAGGACGTCGGTCCGAACACGAAGATCGACATCGAAAATCTCAAATTACCGCCTGGGATCACCATCACGAAAGTTGACGCGCCGCCCAAACCGCTTCCGATCAAAACGTCCCATCTGCCGAAGCCAGTGAATCCGCCCAAGCAAACCACCATCATCGCTGCGCCGATGAGCGGCGTTCCTTCGAGCTTCGCAAGTCCGCCTACTGGCGGAAACGTAATAGTGGTAGACACGGGCAAACTTAAACAAGACTTGTTGCCCAAAGCAAATGAGAAAGGTACATAAACATTTAGCGCTAGCTTTTAATTACGTGCATGTTGGTAAAGTTTTGCACTTTACGCGTTTATGTACATGAAGTTTGCGTGCATTTATTTCTCATATTTGTATTTTGATTGATCTGCGAATGTACACGAAAGGATTTCTTGAATGTGCTTTGTTTTACGCAGATTCTACGAAGGAGGCTCCTGCAAGCACCAGTAGTAAAAAGAAAAAGAAGAAGAACAAAAACGCAGCCAGTTCAGGCAACACGGCGTCTTCGTCGCCGGTGCAGAATAGCATGCAGAGTGACATGTTCTCGATTGATCAGCCGACGGTGGAACCCGCGAGAATACTGCACAATCCCGGCACGAACACGGTGACCATCAGGAATCCGTCGTTCGGCCCAATGAAAGTGCCGCCTACGCAACAGGCGGCGATCATCAAGGTGTCGGAGAACGGCATGGTGACGATCCGAAGTCCGGCACTACAACAGGCGATCAATGCAGGTTTGACGTCACCGTCGCCCAAGCCCGATTACATAGTTAAGGGTGATTTGACGAGCAGGACGACCGCAGCGACGACAGCTGATTGCAATTCGCTGAAGCACGCGAACGGCATCGCGCCGCCGAATCTGGCAGAACTGCACAGCCGACTGACTGCACCGAATTGCGCGCCGTCTGAACTGTCCATTCAGATCAGTAAGGTAACGAACGGTCAGCCGATGCCGGCGGAGAACGGCATCAAGGATCCCGGTGTCA
>QVOB01021403.1:0-2500 GCA_014839585.1 Pseudomyrmex concolor | reverse complement strand
AATAAAGATGACAACAAAATAAAAATATAAAACAAAGAATAAAGCTAGTAAAAGTCAATGCGATTTCAAATGCGTAATATTAAGAAATATTTTGTTATTATCGTTTATAAGAAACTAGAGTTGTAACAAATATACACATGTTATCTCTCTCTCTCTCTCTCTCTCTCTCTTTCTCTCTTTCGATCTATCTAGGCGATATCACCGAATCGTGTTATTTCCTTGTTTTCTCCCATGATTAATTAACATACAAAATTCCAGAGAATCGCTTGATCGATGGAAAATTTATTTGACACTTAGAAATTTTGCCAGCTAAAACTTTTACTCTGTACAGTTATATACATAATGACATGATTGTATGTTGCATGCTATACCGACAATGAAACATCGTAGTCCGTATGTCGTGATAATGTAACGACTCGTCATGTTTCGTGCGAAACTGCGCAAACAGCGTCTGTGCAAATTGCTGAGACTGTTACAGGCCAAGTCATAAAATTTATTTAGACATTAACTGCTTAAACGGCAGTTAGAATTTTAGGAAACGAGACCGAATGTAATAGCGATGGTAGGAATAAGACAGTTGCTTGTAATGAGAAACATGCTCGCACAAAAATAAAAAAAAAATAATTAAAAGTAAACAATATATTGTTATATAAATAACGAATTATTCAATTTGTTTTATATAAGTTTTACATTTATTACGTTCTTTAACACAGTATGCTTGTCAAGTGTTAATTATTGATTATTAATTTAATTGTGCAACGTTTATTGATAAAATTTGTTTGAATGATTGCAATAATGTTAACAAATGAACAAAACAACTAGAAATTAAAGAAAAAAAAAGCCTCCACCGTGACAATGTTTTCACACATTGCCGTGACCAGGATTCGAACCTGGGTTACTACGGCCACAACGTAGGGTCCTAACCACTAGACGATCACGGCTACTGGAGGAATTGAAAGAAGGCTGCAAAATATGAGATATCAGACTAGACATTGGTCAACTTGTTCAATTATGCATAACGAGAGTAAATAGAAAGTAAATCAATAATAAATAACATGTTCTCTAAATATTCTCTAAATATTGTTTGAACATCACTTAATCTAGTATAAAACATTAACATAACACAAACATTAATATAAAGATAAAGATAAATATACAAAAATTAAAATCATGCAAAATTAGAATAATAGAAATGAAAGAAAATACACGTTACATTGTAAAAAGATCGACATTAATATTTTTTATTTAAAAAAAATCTTTTTTTCATTTAATTTTAATAATTTTTACTTTTGAGACTAATCTATCAATGAAATTGAATTACTGATGACATTGGATTTTTCTCAGCTGAGAAAATTTAACATATAGGCTTTACCTACCTGAATTTGGAGCAAAGAGACTGTAACTTCGTAAGAAGTGCAGCGCAGAGAATGCGCTAGATACTGTGTTTCCGGTGCACATCGTTCTTGCATGCGAGTGCGAAGTCATTTCTTGAGAGATATTCTTCTTCAATATTTAGAATCAAAATAGTTTCCACGCATCTCTCCGATCAAAAAATCTCTTAATTACTTGAAAAAAAGTTTAAATATCACAATAATATCAGACTATATTTTTGCGCATTTATCTAAATGCACATGAAATAATCTTTTGAAATCAGTTGAGGTTCAAATGTCGTTTTAGATACGTATTGTCCCACCATTGCCAACAATGCATGTCTCTTAATAAATTGTCGTTAGTCTTTACTGATACAACACTTTATAAATCAAAGGCTTTTAGGAATAATAATTAATTGTAACACACTACGAGACTTTTTATTCTTTTAAATTTAAACTCTTGAATTCTTCTTGTTAACAAAGATCACTTGGTCAGAAAAATATATTACGAATTTGCTTCCTCGAGAAAATACTTTCAACTCTCGGAAGAGACGAAGAGAAAAACACGGCGTGAGAAAGACTGTCGGACTTACAACTTGGCCCAACTACTAGCCGAACTTAGAGAGCGATGACGCGTTGCGTCACGTCATGTGTTGCAGTGTCTACGAGGGTGAGTTACGCGCGAGAGCCGTCAATTCGTCAGGGTGCGGGATGCTCCGCCTTGAAGTTCATGCGCACTGACCGCGCGGTCAGACGATTTGCTGCCGCTTCATTAGCGGCAACCAGCCAGACACGGCTGCCGGATTTCGGAGAGGGAAGCGCAGGCGGCGCGGACGGCCGACCAATCGGGGTATGTCATCCCTTGCGATTGCTCGTCGTCGCCATATCATCGAAGTGGATCTGCAATCCACGGCATAATAGATCACACGAGAATGTCACACCAGCAACATGCGAAAGGCTACGTCAAAATAAATAACCGACGACAAGAGTTCTATAATGTTCTGTGTGTGTAGATGGCAATAAATATTAATGTATTATTCATTTATTTTGTTATCGTAAATTAATGGAATAAATGTTGAACATGTTGACGTTCAAAAACCGAGTAATTTATTTGTAAACCGAGAGATTAG
>QVOB01021379.1:0-15968 GCA_014839585.1 Pseudomyrmex concolor | reverse complement strand
TAGAGAAAAACAAATTAGTCGATCTAAAGTAGTTTTGAATTTTATCTATCATTGTAATATAATATAAATATAATATTGATTTAATACAATATTAATATAATATAATATTAATACAATATATTAAATTAATATAATATTTTTAAATGTCATGGTGAAGGCGAGAGAAAAATATATTCCGCAGGCAGAAACGTTTCACAATCGTCACCTGGAAGAGATTGGGACAAGAAAGGACACCGTCTAACAGAGTCAACACTTAATAACGAACAGGTTAAATTAAAGAGCCACTGCATATTTTGCGACCAACAGTATTCGCGTTTTAACCGTTTTCAGCTGACAAAGTGTCAGTTTCACGTTGCGGCCACGTCGGCCCGCAGCTTGATATACACCTCATGCGTTTTGCTCCAATTACCGGAGGCGTTCTATTTAACCGTGGCGAGATCTCATTTCAAACACATTTTTCTTCTTTTTTTTTTTCAACAACGATTTTGGGTGTGAATCACAACAATTTTGCTTTCATTTGCGGCGTCCGTTTGTGAACATTTTCATGTGCGAAGATTGATTTAAATTTCGCTTCTCGCGTTCGGATAAATCGATGCTCTTCGAAAAAATCGGTTTCAAGTAAAACCGTTAAATTGTAAACAACAGTAACGAAAAAATGAATAAAACGCGCATGAAGAATAAATATAAGAATAAAAGAGATAGATATAAGAGAGAAGAGAAAGTTATACAAAATAACAAAAAATATATTAGTTTTTATTGCAATAAAATAAAAAAAAAAAAAAGAACAGATAGATCGTAAAAATAGTAACTAAAATTATTAAATGTGTGACAAAACTGTAAGAAAATAATTACTGCTATAACACATCGGAATCTTTTGATAAGTGACAATCTGTAATATCGCGTATGCCCAAGAGATTCACCGAGTTTGCGAAACGTTCTTGGCATCGCCTCAACTGTCATCTGAACAAATCCCGGATGGTATTTCGTGCTTCAGATTGCGAGACACAGACTCGAGAGGATTTGATGGTAACAATATCTTTTGCTCGCGCTCATAAACCGCCCGGGGGGAGGGAGGATGTTTTCATAGAAAATTAGGAGGAAGAAGTGGAGAGAGCGCGAGACGATGGCTCGGACAGCGATTCGTGACGGTGATGGTTACATGATCATCTACCATAGTCGTCCGGGAGAGCTCGAGGGGGTGCAGGATTCAATCTAGCGGGATTACTCGCGGCTTGCCGTCTATCGTTCGCTGTCGCCCCCTACGTACCGCCATCAGTCTACCCTGGAATTCAACATCATGTGTCAACACGCATCCTCTTTCCGTCTCGCGTCCGACCATAGACTGTCTTAATCCACTGCGCGTCGAAATATTATCGTGCGATATTAAATATGTTGTTTTTATTAGAGTATTTTTGCTATTTTTTTAGCGCACTTTTAAATGACAAAATGTTTTTCTTTTTCTCACTTTTTAAATTTTATTTTACATACAAACAACATAACAAACACGCAAAATAATATTAGACAAAACTTTTCTCTTCGACACAAAAATTCTAACACATATTAATTACTTTTTTTATACCGTGTTTATTAAATAATCTCACGACAATCTTTCTAGAAGAAACAATTTTTCGTCACACACATGATTCTATTTGTTACACCAACAAAAGAGCTTGACAAATGCGGGAAGCACGGGTCACATAATAATGCAATTGCACGTTATTTCGGTTAATTTCGAGACTGCATAAACGATGATTACACAGTGCTACAATATTTGTTTCGAAATCTGTTCCTCGATATGCTTCACGTGTGCTCACTCGCTGCTAATTACAATAGCATCCAATATTAACCTCGCCAACATAGGAAAATCCGAAACATATTTACGGCCTTCCCTCGCTGGGAAACCTCTTAATTCTTTTGCAATTAAAAATTGATTAGCAAATATTTTGCCAATTCATTATGGCGTAATAAAATTCATCTTTCATACACACACGCACATACAATATCCGGTTCGATAAACAGCACAAAAACAACATCACACATGTTTACATTACATTTATTTATCTTTCCTTGTATTTAATGTTCCTTGCGCGAGTTTACGTGTGTACATTGAGAGATATGGGGAAGGGATCGATTACTGTTATTTTATAGTTTACAAACTTTATTTGATGAAAACCACGCGAAGCTTTTTTTTTATAGACGTAACGTTTTTGGAGCATTATCCGCTTAGTCGCTCCGATTAAAAAAAAAAAAAAAAAAAAAAAAAACAAAATACTCTGCAAAACGGATTTACGGACTGCGCGGTATTTCTGAGGTCATTGAGAAAAATTCTCTCGTTTTCCCAATGACGCTTGTCATCGACGTGAAATTCACGTTGGATGCCAACGGCGAGAATACAAATCTGCCGTTTGTTTCTCGCGCTGTGTGTCACTGCTCTCTTTTTTTTGCAGAGAGACTTCACTGTACGCGGTTATGATATCGAGCTTGTGATAGGGTGAAAGATCAGCAGCGTGCACAACATAGGACATAAATCTCGCGAGATAAAAATTGCAACGTCAGAGGATCCGATATTCCACGTAGTACGAATAGTCTAATACTGAACATCACCGATGCACTGGCACGATCCATTATTCATCACATTATTCATTTCAGTATATTCTGATACGGTTAAAGAGAAAAAAAGAGAGAGAGAGAGAGAAGGGAGAGAGAGAGAGATAGAGAGAGAGAGGAGAGAGAGAGAAAGAAAAAAAGCAAAACTATTGTAAAAAATCTATGGAAAAAAGGAAAAAATCTTTGAAACAGAATTTTTGTAAATAAAGTGGATATAAATTCTGTTCTAAAATTCATAGTATTTGTTATTAGTAAAAAATTTATTCTTGACATATGTGTTTACACGTACACATACACACACACACACACACACACATATACACAGCTATGTGTGGATAAAATAGGGAGTAGAGAAAATTTACATCGATAAAATTAACAGTCAAGTGACACGATGATATTTGACATTTTGTAAGTAATATAATAATTACCGAAGATATATTTATCGCGCGTGACACATTTAGTATCGCGCGCTATTTATATGTAAAATATATTTCAAAAAGTGACAACACAGATTTGCGACGCACGAATGTCGATGTGCGTTACGCCGCGCCGGTGGAAACGCGGATACGGTTCACTGCGGTATTACGAGATCGAAAGAGCGGCACACGATTTTAATCCTCTCAACTGATTAAAAATAGAGGTTCTTAGAGCGAGCCATACTTTTTGGATAGTTAAATCGTAAAATCTTATAGCGTACATAAATTCCAGAGCGAATTGTACCATTTTACCATTTTAGTGTTTTTCCCCGATTTTCTGCGGTTTTAACTGAAATTGTTTGAAATCAAAGAAACAAAAGGAGATCAATGGAAATAAACGAAGCGCGTAACGAAGCTTCTCTTTCTTGATGATGATCCTTAAGAGGATCATCATCAAAAAAGAGAAGTAGTTAATTAAACGCTAATGACGTTTGAAAAATGTATGCGAGTCACATCATTTTGATGAGAATTATTGTCAACGTTGTAAAAGAAGTTGTTCTAGCAACTAGAAATACAAGTTATGCATCGTTACGGTAAAAATTTGCAAAGCAATCAGAAAATAATTGAATTCGACCGATGAAATGGAACATGCTTTTGGCGTATGTACATGTGCCAATAACTCGAAGCGCCAACGTACATATATAACTTTGCGCGCGCGATATATACGCATCCAATATCAATTTTATCCTCATCGACTTTTCTCCCAAATAAGTATATACATAAAAAAACATTCCGATATACAAATCACGGGTGTGTATATAAATCCGACTTAATCGAATGTGAATCCTGCGCGCGATGCTTTTTTTTTTTTTTTTTTTTTTTTTTTTTCGATTCTCTCGACTTTCGCGCAACGAACATGTTCGGCAAATTTAACAATAATTTCACAATTTTGCGTATTAGCTGGCTAATACAAAAATTATCACAGTATTTATATATTCGAGTGCATATATTTTGCGACTCTATTGTAAAAAAATTTATAATTGATTACAGTTAATTAAAAAGGTTTTTACATGTAATGCAATTTAAATTAAACGTGAAAAATTTTCAGAGGAAATTGCGACGATTTTTTTCTAACACGGAAACGTTTCATTTGTCATATCTAAAATAAACGCTGTAATAAATTATGTTTATTTGTTTATGCTGCGAATGACGCAGTCCAAACAAAATATTAATTCAAATATCATTTACATAATGATATGTCATTAATTTATTAGTAATCGGAATTATTATACTGATCGCACAATTGCCGTGTGCTTTTTCTCGGTTGCAGGATGACAAAAAAAGTGCCATTGAAACTCCGATCACATCGTCAGGAGATTGTCTCCGTAGTTCTTTGTACTCGAAACTCGTGTAACGTCATTCATCTTACCTCTCGAGCCGAACTCGCGCAAAATTTGAGCGGCAAGCAAAGAAGGATGTAATTTAATCTTTGCCGAAACTTGGACAGAGTGACGTGACATGAATAAGGTACACTGAGCGAATCGAAGTAGATTGTCGTTGATGCTTCATCGATGGCGAAAGCGTAAAATGCGTCGTGTCCAACCGGTCTGAAGATGCTGGTG
Organism: Pseudomyrmex concolor; assembly: GCA_014839585.1. Lineage (NCBI taxonomy): Eukaryota > Metazoa > Arthropoda > Insecta > Hymenoptera > Formicidae > Pseudomyrmex > Pseudomyrmex concolor. The sequence continues at coordinate 11,323 of QVOB01021379.1, read as the reverse complement.
GACGACTGCGGCGGTGGGATGGGGTGGACTACGGCCAGTATGCGCGGGGGATGGTCCACCCCGGCAGGATGCAGAAATTCGGCCATGAGCTTCGGCGGCAGCGTGCCGTCCTTGCACCCGACCGGCTCGATAAGATCGCTGCGTTCGCAACATTCGATGGTGAGTGAGAAAACTTTCGGCCGACATCGGTTTATTATCGGTTTATAAAAATTGAGTTTGATTATTATTATTTAGAGAATTGCTATACAAGCGCAAAAGATAAATTTTTTTATTTTTTAGAGTCAATCGAGACATTTTTACACTTCTTTTAATCGATATTTTATAAAATTTTGTGATTAAAGAAGAGACGAGAATATAAATTTGTTATATTATAATACATCATTATAATATGCAAAAGAGTATTATAAAGCGAGAGAAATATTATGACACTTTTATTATATAAAATCAAGCGTATCTCTCGTCACTTCACATACGATATACTATTAGACAAATGATGTATTTTCCAGAAGATACTTGAAGTTTAGTGCGCGATGGTTCATGTATGACGTGGCAATAAATTTTGATAACCACAAGTGGTGCCGTGTGCGTTATTACGTAGCTAACGTCAACGCGGGAGCAATATTTCGTAACAATAATAATGAACACGGTGATCGTCGACACGGATTTCACTACACATCCTGCTTTCACCCTTCTCTCTCTCTCTCTCTCTCTCTCCTTCGCAAGAGCGTCGAAGATTTATCTCGCTTGCAGGTTCCGCCCGAGACACCACGAAGATGCATACATTGTCATCCGGTACATGTACCCAGCACACCCAATAATTACATGCAACATCCTATGCAGTACTACACGCCGACTCATTTCATGGAGGGTCAAAATGGCACGTATCTGCCGCATCGCGGGAGTTCGTATCACGGCGGTGAGTTTGCTTTACTTTTCCGAGAAGTATAACATTGCGGATGCTAGGCAACAAATCGGTTCCGCTAGAGAAGAGGCTTTCTACGTTTCTCGGGCGCCGTTTTATTTCCGAGGGGGGGGGGGGGAGGGGATCGAAAGAGAACAGCGCACCGAAGGGGAGGAAACCGCCGCTTTCTCCTCTCTAGCTCGGCGCAACCGATTCATTGCTCCGCAAGCATGCAGATTCCGTCGTGTCCGCACAAACAAGCGCGCGTTTGGTCACAGAACAGAAACTCTAATATCCGAGAAGGGCTGTTATGCAGATTAAGAATTTTACACTCCGTTAGAGTTCTGGGATTTAAGAAACTTTAATTTCAGTTAGTCAGATATTATACGGCACATACAAATGTTATTACGCGCTGTTATTATTATGTGATGAGAAATTCGAATTTAATGTACATTAAAATCATTTCGTTTGTACGAGAGAGAGAGAGAGAGAGAGTCAACAAATTAATTAAATTTACTGTTAGACTGGGTATTTGCGTAAGATTAAGTATTATGAATCAACGTTGGATTCGGCTTTTCGCAATCTTGATATTAAATGTTTCATATATTACGTATATTGCACATAAAATTCGAATTTAATGTGCGTTAGAAGAGTATTTCATAGATTTCGTTACATATATAACATTAAACTTGCGCTAATTGCTAGATGTTTAATTAAATTAAATTAAACGAGCCGAATTAATTCACATTAATTTTAATTCACGTGGCATATATATTAAACGAGCTTGTAATAGTAGATATCTGTTGCGAATCGTGCGTTGTATGCCTAATTTTACGTTGTGAGCTGAACAGTAGATATTATTACATTGATTCTGTAATTTAATTTTTTTTTAATTTAATGCTTTTTTTTTTAATTTCTTATGTAAGATGTTTTCTTAAAAATGTGGAACACAGATGTGATGATTCATAAAATAACTTTTGTTTACAAAGAGATAAAAAAGTAGCGCACGATTCTTAGTAAATTTTTCTCACAATTTTTTCACATCCCTAAATTTCTTTTATGCTGGTTTTGGTACACAATAGGTATCGATCTCTTATCGATAATTTCGGGATTTCGAGCGAAGTCATATTGCTGAGGTATTGTTTTCTCTCAACGATGAAAGCCGAAAAAAAAATAGGGCAAGATAGAAAAGGTTACACAGAGTGGGAAACAGTGGAATAACAATCAATCCCACTTAACGGTGCCGAAAAGGTACCTTGAAATTTCGAGCTTGGATGTATTGTCGAAAAAAGTGTCTGTCAAAAATATAGGTCAACCGTTGGTTTTTTTTAGTTTCTCGACAAAGAAGGTGGATCTCGGTAGTTAATCCATATTGTAATATCGTGCCTCAGCGGAGTTTCTTTGTTCAAAGAAAATTATTACATAATGAGCAAGAAAATCCACAATGTTTGCTCGTTTATTCGTCAACATCTTCAAATAACGAACATATGAAAAAGTACGAACAACTCTGCAAAATCAGATATGAAAGTATATCAGAAGTTACTTGTATTTGAAAAAGAAAAAAACTTGTTGTTGTTTGAGTCTCTTGTATTTGCAAGGTTTATAATTTTTGTTTTTAATATTTGCAAATTAACTAAGATTTTTAGTGGATTTGTTGTGCTCTCTCTTGATGTGGTTTTCAACACGAATTTTCACATATTTCGCTCCGCGAAAATGGAGCTGTGATTCCGCTAAGGATGCTGCATGTTTGCAAGAAATGCGAACATGCCACATCTTTTCTAGCATTCTAAAGGCGCATCTTTCTCTCGTAACTCGTCTCACGGCAATTTCGTTCCTGGCGCCCAGAGACACCCTCGACAATTTTTATGTCTCGTATCATTTTCGGCGAAATATCTCACGTCACGTTTTGTCTTCTTTTTTTGTCCTTTTCGTCACGTTAGAACTCGCATTCCTCGCCCCTTTCATTCCTTGTTTTCATCATGTACCCGAGGTAATGAAGAATTTCGTCCTCGTTGCTGTAATTTGCCTTCCTACGAGGCGCGACGTCTCGTTATCGGTGACTAAGGCACGGCGCGCGCCCTGTACAAATAATCTTCTTCTCTTCTCTATAAATAGTTTTACACGTCGAACATTAATGAGCAACACAGAGTTCTCTCATGAAAACTTATTCACTTACGAACACGTTGCCGAGATTGAATTGGTAAATGCACTTTTGCCCTCACCTCGCCGCCGTTCACTGTGGCGCGATAATTTACAGCTCACGCCAAAGTGTCATAAACGAAGACCGGCGCGAATAAATCAAAAACAGCGCAAAACTAAAACTCGCAAATCCACAATTTTATTCGCGTAAATAAGAAAGTCAAATCTGCGGAATAACTAACGTTTCGTAAAATTGTTTACCTATATTAAATTTTAAGAAAAGCTACTTGTAAAAAAAGAAAAACGAACACATGTGTTTAAAATTTTAGTAAGTTTTTTTTTTTTTTTTTTTAATGTACGTTAGAAACGTTATTAAAATTTTAAAATTTATTTAAAAATCTTTTATTTATTTAAAATTTTCACTGTCTGTTTCGAGAATATGCACGTGTGTATATGAGAAGAAATAAGGAAAATCAATTGCGAATCAAAGTTACTCGACGATAATTGAAATCGCAAGCGTAAATAACAATAACGGCGCACTTGAATTCTATTCTCGCTAGCAAAAATGCGCGGCCATGTAAAATCCAAGAGACGGTTAACATTTAACGTTGCTAATGGAAAAGTTTATTCTTGCTGCGAAAAACGGTCGTTCTATACATACACACACACACACACACACACATTACTGATAATTCAGTTAGCTTTCCTTGTGAAAGCGATGGCGGGGTTGAATCTTGATGATTTTACGGGTCGGGTCTTTATTTTACGATCATCAACCTTTCTTTTTCCATGATAACGCGTTCTTTGACTTTGGCGACTAACGTTACTTTTCGACCCTTTTAAAGGGTATTTACCTATCTAACCTTTTCCTCCGCTTCCATTTTCCCTGCATGTCGTTTCTTTCAACTCGTTCCTTGCACCCTGTCTCATGCAAACGTCGCGGTCGTCGCCGACCACAGATTGTCGACCTGAACGCGTCTAACGTCGCTTGCATCGTGAAAAAAAAAAAAAACTTCGGGGAAGACTTTTCGTGAAGACAAGCATCGTTTCTCAGAAATTAAGATATTTTGATTTAGAATTTTCTATGTTTATTGAATTCTCTGGCGAAGCTTTTTAACGCGTTTACTTTAGATACTTTTTAATTGAAAAAATATAATTTTTACAATCTCGAATATTATATACACACATATGTTGGAATAAAAATTTTTAACAATTCCAGACTGATGTGCGCAACAAGATTTTATAAAAATAAGATTCTAAAAAAGTGAGCGACGTTGAAAAAATAAAGTTAACACATCCGAGAAAAAGTTTGACAAATGAAATTATAAAAAGTAACTATTTCACGATTAATTTACGATTTCTTTTTCAGACACTCGTCCTCGTTATTCATGCATAGACGGCGACGACGGCATGGGTGGTAACACGAACTGGGTTCTGAGCGACTTACGCAGCCTGCATCGTTGCGTGCCTGCGCTTCGTCGCACAGGTATCTTAAAACTGAGATAAAAAATAAATAAATAAACAGTAAATTTATACCGTAATACAAACATGTGTTATCTTGTGTTTTTATTTATTTAAAATTCAAATAACACATGTATATGAGTCTTTAAATAACTATGTAACTGTTGTGTTTATCTTTTATAAGGGCAATAATATTATAGAATTCGTAAAATATACGTAAAAGTTTTAAAATAATTGATTTATCGATCTGATATATTGTCAAAAAAAATTCTAGCTTCTGAGAGAATTCGAGAAAAACGCAAAATGTTGAAAAATCCTGTTATTCTAATAAAAGTGATTGATAATATTGAGACGAGCTCACAATTTATTTTCAAAATCTCCACAGAATAATCTGTCTTTTCTTTCAGGCATAGACGTCACTGGAATGCGGACGCACTTCTATCCGGAAGGCGGCTGGGGTTGGTTGGTCTGCGCCGCCGGGTTCCTAGCCCTGTTGCTTACCACCGGGATGCAGCTTGCCTTCGGATTACTTCACCTCTACGCCGTGCGTCATCTTGGTAAAGTCTACATGACGGACATAGGTAAGTGTTGCATTATTTTTTCAAAACTACGCGGGAAATCTTCGAACATATGCTACCTCACGGGCGCATTGGAGATGTTCTGAGATTTCGCGAAAAACATACTTTGATCATCGAAACACAGCAGCATTCTGTGATAGACGTTGTTTTGAAAAATGACAATAGACAATTTCTGATAAATTTTAATTAAAATGACAACTTGGGTAGAAATTTGCTTTTCGTGAAAAGCAAAGAAATTATCTGACACAGATGATTACATTTACACGTGCTCTCGTTCTGTGAAAAAAAAAATTGTGTTTTCTTCGGTAAATAAATTCTGTTTTCGCGCACACACGTATTTTCGCGCAGTATATACAGTACGAAATGCTTTCCGGTGTTTTCCTAACAATTGTACGCGTGCGCGCGCGCGCGTTGTCGTGCGGTTCTCGCATTAATATTCCATCTTCTCGCAAGCTCGCTTTACACGCGCTGTGCAGACGAGGTGTACCGGATGTTTTGCACGAGGGATGCGCGACATTGCCTCGCACGGTTTTTTTTTTGTGACGCCCGGAGGCAACAAATTACGACGTGACCGGCGTAATTCACATCCTACCGTTTTTCAAAGCGCGATTTTTTTTGTTCGCGAAAAAAAAACATGAATTCATAACATTTCATTTTTCGATTTTACACGTCGAGGTGTCGAGCCGCAAACAAAAGTTAATTTGAAGTATTTGTCTTGCGCTTTCAACAATCGCAAATTGGATTTCAAACAAAACTTTCATCAAGGCAAAAAGAAAAAAAAGAGAGAAAGAGAAGGAGAGAGATTAATTGAAAAATAAATAATCCCATTACTTGTGACTTTTCACCACATTTCATTTATCAAGATTATTTAATTTAAACCGGTCAAACGATGTGTTAATTATGCTTCTTTGTATTTTCGCGCGCGACTTATATAATTTCAACATCTGAAAATTATTTTTATTGCAATTGTAACAAAACAATTTGTGCTAAAGAGCGAATTTATTAACGAAAATTGCATAATTGTCTATAATTGCGAGTTCGTCCCAGTTATTCTCAAAACAATGTATTTTCATTTGCATTTCACAATCATATCCCATACAAGATGTACACACATAGGCGGAAATTTAATTTTATTTATTCACAATTCTCTCATCTTTTTATTTCGTGTAACTTTTATTTCTCGTTTTTGTCGAGAAAAATTGCATTATGGCTTTTGTAACATCGACATTTCTACATTTAATACACACACACACACACACACACACTCACACATACGTCACACAGCTCTGACTCGAATTTATATTTATTGTATGATAAATAAATCGTCTCTTCAAAAATTCAGTTCTTCGCAATCGGAAATTCAATTGATACGCGTATTGTGAAAACTGTATTATGTGATACAATAAAGATTGCATCTCTCGGTTAAAGGAAAAAATTGACACTTGATATACTCGTTGTTTATTTTATCGAAATATAAAAAATCTCAAAAACTAATACAGAGTTTTGTGAAAGTTAAAATTATTAACAAATACATTTTTTGCAACCAGTAACTGAAACTTGATTCTATTGATCAGAATGGAGTTATTGAAATTTATTTTATTTCCTCTTTACATTATTCTTACATTGGTTTGATAATGGATTATCGTATTTACCAATCGCATTCCATTTTGCCCAACAATGAAACTATTTAATCGATCGTATCGCCTTAAATGAAACGAATGAACTCTTCGTTTATCGAGTTTTCGCAGCCTTGAACGGGCCTATCCCGATCTGCAGGCAAAACGAGATGCTAAACTCGTTAGTGCGACTTATTTTCCCAACCAGCAGAGTGTTTAAGGAGCGCTTAATTTCCGCGCTTATTCGATTAAAGGTTAAACGGCAAACCCTCACGCGGGCTAAGGCTCGATCGACGAAGACGATGGCGCGCGCACATGCAAATACGCGATATACAGAGACATAGACGTCGCGACATAATACGTACAAGTGATAAAAGTGAAAGGTCTTTCCTCTTGACATGACATTTTTCCGACCTTAAAGTGATTAAACCAAAGAGTTGTGTTTATCGATCGCGTGTGTGTCTACCGAAGTGAGCTTCCTCTTCCTGATTTTTCAGAAGAGACAGCGTGTGTTGCGCATATATTACGTGCAATATTACGGGAAGCACGTAAATAGAGGAAAAGTTGCACTTTACAGGTCGCAAGTGTGTTGTAATAATTAATTATTCACGGTCGCCTTAGTTGCTGAAGAGAGACTCACCCTTTGTCAAGGTCAAGGAAAGCAATAAAATGTGAATATCGTAAAAGTAAAAGAAAATAAAATTATATAAAATATATATATAAGCGTTTATATTGATTATGAAGATGATGAATAAAGGTCATTGCACAAGATATATACGCATATCTATTAAATCTGACATACTGACGTCAGACTGAGCTATTTAAATTTACTTTTTCTTCCTTCATTAACATGCGTAAGGGTAAAAATAAACGCATTGTGTGTTACGTACGTTTCTCACGTACGTCAACTGAAATAACGGTCAAACCGAATTTGACGCAATAGAAATTGACTTTTTCTCATTTATTGAGTATATCCATTATTTTTGTCATGTCTTGGAAAAATTTTCTCGACTCCTTTTCTGAGAGAAAGCCGCGCAAAACGCGACATTCTGTTCTGAGAAGAGTATCTTGGGAAAGAGAAAACATTGAAGTATAGGAAATGCCCGTGGCAAGATGATTTAAACTTTGTCTGTCCACCGCGCAAAGTCGTCAATCGCTTACATTCTGTAAGCTCGCCCCGAACTACTGTGATCACGCACATTTCATGTCATGAGATAAAAATCACGGAACAAAACTCGTCAAACTTGGCGCTCAATTGTGTCCGCGACATCAAGAAGCAAAAGTTATTTCCCTATCGCAAGAAACAAGATCGTCCATTTTACGAAGAAATCCGCGCAACGATCTTGACTTTTGTCTCTCATATTTCTCGAAATTCTCTGCGCGACATGGTTTCTTAAGAGGCGCGAAACACGGAGAATAAAAAGTCAATTTGGCCGATATTCAACTAGAAAAAGAGAACGAAAGAGAAAGAGAAAAAGAAATATTAAAAAAACATATTTAAAAAACAATTTGTAAATCGCTTATAACATACATAAGCCGAAACTGTTCGGTAAACCGATACATCAGACTTTTTCGCAAACGTTACTTATCGGCGCAATACGAAAAACACGTTTAAATTCCATCACGTCGTCTTATTAATATTCACAATCATCCGTATTGACAATTCGCGGCGGCATTCGTCGTCGTTCAATAACGTCGCCGGAATTATATTGACAATAGATATTGATCGTCTGGCGCAGTTCCTTCGGGCTGTGTTCCCGAGCGCAGGAATCTCCCCGACAGGAAGGCAACTCGGAGGATAAACCTTCACGTCGCCGTCTTTGTACGATACTATCAGCGTGTTATTTGTCGTTTGAAGCTCGCGCGCTCGATCCTCACATCTTGATCAAGAATTCTAAGCGATGTTCTATTTTGTATGCAAACTAAACTGAACCTGACAATTATTGTTTTATTTTATTTTGTAATTATATGTATAAAATATCGTTGCGTGTGAACTTGGCGCCTCTTGGCGCGTGAATTATCGTGCCTCTTGATATGACACCAACAGTATATTTGTAATATAATTAAAAAAAAAAAGATTAAATTACACAGTAATTTTGAGAACTTATTTCTCTTAAATAAATTAATTTTTCAAATTAATTCTTAATTTTTTACTTAGTGTTTTTGTAATATAATTTTTATAAAGTTTTAAGAAATATAAAACTTTAGCGGGCACTTAGTACTTGAGAAAATTACGAGAAAGTTGCGGATCATTTCATTTAACATAATACCCAATATAATAAAGTTGAATAACAGTAAAGACTTCCGAACAATTCTTCCGCCATTACGCGGCGAATTCGCTGAAAAATTCGAACTAACGCATTAATGATCGGAAGAGTTTAATTTCTTGAGCGCGCGCGATCATTTACTTAGGATCCAGTGCGCTGAAAATCACACGATAATCTAAGCACGCCTGCTTGTATTAATTAAATTCGGATTATGAAGCCTGGTACATTGGATCCGCGCCGTATAAGCCGATGTGGAAAAGCGATGTGCTGCATCCGCCGAAGCGAGCGATGAAGTCTTCTGATCTCACCGATCTTCCTCCAAGCGGATAACGTCCGTTCGCTCTTTAATGGGCTCTCCAATTCAGCTTTGATTATACCGCTGACATTCATTGACGATTGTTAAGTCGTCAATCAAGCGAGGATTTTGCGCAGCGAGGTGAAAAAGTAGGCCGTTAATCAATCAAGTCTGTCTCGCGTCTCTTAATGGCTCATTGAAGTCGAGTTTTCTTTAGGACAAGAGTTCGAAAGTCAAAGGAGAGAAAGCTGTGTGAGATATTTACGAGTGAAAACGTCAGTTTTCTGCATATAAAAAAAAAGAATAAAACTATTTCAACAATAAGAATATTGAAAAAGATAATCTAATGACTTGCGTAACTCTCTCTCTCCCTCTCTCTTTCTCTCTCTCTCTCTCTCTCTCTCTCTCTCTCTCTCTCTCTCTCTCTCTCTATGACACGATAAGTTTAACATAATTGAGACGCATATATAGGTCGTTTAAAGTTTCTCACCTTCGCTCTAAACTCTCTATCGTTACCGCATATCGTACTAGTTCAGGATTAACGCTACAATCACCAAAACGATATCAAACTTTGTGTCGATTTACTTGCTCTCTTGAACGGCAGCTCCAAGCTTACTCAGAACTTCAATGTACACAGCATTGCGTTCAGGAGTGGAAAATTGCTCATCTCCTGTTTGGAAGTGAGTTGTTGCCAACAACACCGTTTTCAAATAAGAAGTGAACGAGCCAGATGGGAAGAGAAGATAAAGAGAAAGAACAAGAGATAGAGAGAGAGAGAGAGAGAGGGAATTGGACAGAGAACGGACTTTTAGTAGTTTAATTCTAATTACATATTTTGCGGCGTTACATGTATTTTTCTTTTTTGGTTTTTAAATCGTTAAATGCGTGAGATCTGAAACAAATGGAATTCGGAAAGAAAAGGTGAGAATTCCGCGACAGTTGCGTAATCTTTTTCGATGAATGTCTGCCGCAGATACCCGATTGGGACACGGTCGCCTATACAAAGCCGAGAAGAGACGTAAGACGGCTGAAGCTTCGGGGATTTCTCTTTCGTGTGATATACTGCGATGCATCGTCACGCGTGTAGCTTGATGCACGTAGGGAGAGCTACGAGGGAATATGTGGCTCTCGGCCGGAGATAGACCTAGTTTCGTCAAACTTATCCACTCCTTCGTCCTCGAAGTTGTGAAGACTTCGATTCCGCAGGCGACGACGTAAAACGTCCCTCGACTCATCAATATATATGTATATATCCACCGGTGACTGAAGTATTGACAATGCATCAGTAATTAGCGTCAAACACCGGCGCGCCGCCGATGACATATGCGACGTGTGCACGCACGCGCGCGGTTGTCAATATCCTTCTCTTCATGTCGAATTATCACGCCGAGGCTCAACACATGTTGTTTTAACGTTGTTTCTGGGAGGGAATTGCGCAAGCTGCCTGACAGCTTTTCCCGTTGCGAAAATTTTCGAATACAACAGCGGAAATTACAGGAAAAAATGAGAGATCGGACAGAGTGACTCTTTTTTTTTTTTTTTTTTTTTTTGAGTTTGAAAACTGACTATTTCCGACACGCCGGTTTTCCGAAAACGAAATTGTAATTTTCGCACATTGCATTTCGCATTTTGAATATATAAATACAAATACAATGGAATATTTATAGACCGCTAAAAAGTTTAAAAGAAACTTTAAACAACTTATTTTCTTCCTTTCTTTCTTTTTTGCTCCGCCAACATCGGTTACCGAACTTTATATTTTCGGGCAGAAAATACCAAAAAACTTTTATTCTACGAGGGTTTTTTCTTTTCAGCAAATTTAATTTTCATTTCCGCCGAACTAACGTGAAGTGCCATAGAGTTTTAATTTGCATGGCGAAGTTTTTATATTCGTTTCTTCACTCTTCATCGAATTCTAGTTATTGTTCTCACGTTTGAATAACTCTCTTCAACAAACGTGCAATTCTTTCTCTCTCTCTCTCTCTCTCTCTCTCTTCCTCTTGCGTTCTAAACTCTTGTTGACTTATTTCCCCTGAATTTAACTCTTACGTTTAGTACACAAACTA
>QVOB01021370.1:0-16653 GCA_014839585.1 Pseudomyrmex concolor | reverse complement strand
CATTTTACCTGCGCGTTAAAAGTTTTCTTAATTAAGGAACAAAAATGAAATTTTGAGCGTACTATTACACATTTCTGTCAAATCGAGAATAATTAAAAGAGAACAAAAACATTGAAGACAGAGAGTGTACATCCAGACATAGTATAATAATAGTTCGTAATAAGTTTCTCTTTCCGAGAACCGAGAGATGGAAAACATCAAAAGACGTCATCCGGATTATAAATGTAATAAAGTCAGATCCCGCTGTTTTTCCCCCCTTTCCCTTTTCCCATCGCTTTATTTCAGTTTCGCGTAAACTTTGATATAACTCACCGAAGATATTCAACTCGATTTTTCGCTTATTTTAAGATACCGTTAAACGCCGCGGGAATGTACGTAAGCCCGTGTCATGTAAAATAAAAATAATAAAAAAAAAAATTATAATCTGCTTGAAATTCCAGCACACCGCCACCGAATATATACGCTACACGAGATCCATTTAAATTACGCAAAGCAGGAAGATCTCGTAATCTCGATGTCCGAGACTAGTCCCGCGCTCCTGGCCTTCTCTCTAATTAGTCTAATCGTACTATGAAATAACACATAGGTGTACGGCCGTATCTAAATGACTTTACGCGATATTTCTCTCTCAAAAATCAGTAAAATCAGTCACAAAGTTAAAATGTTGCAAAATTAAATTAATTATTAGAAGTAAATTCAATTCACAATTTAACTAATTCTCTGATAGTTCCACAATTTAGCAGGAGAATCGCATTTCCCGACTGATTGACTAGTAAAACACGCAATGAAGAAAGAGAGAAAATCTTTCTCTTTCTCTCGTAAATGCAACAAAATGTGCGTGTCAAGGATCAGAGTCGATTCTCATCGCGATTTGTCGCGATGTTTATTGTTGCCGCTTTTCCAGCGACGCTGATTGGTTTTCGGCTTTTGTGTGTGTCGCAACTTTGACACACAGTTCGGAATTACATGACAGGTATTTGTTACGATTCGCGGACGAGATAATTTCAAAAAAACCGTGAAAGTACGTGTATCATAACGTAAAAAAAAAAAAAAAAAAAAAAAAAAAAAAACCAACTGGAGTATCGCGCGCAACGATCGCGCACTTTGTGCTAACTGCGTTGCCATGGTAGAGGAGAGCTTATAGGATTTCTCGTTTCTATCACTAGTTACTATAGTTTCCACTAAGGGTGGAAGCGGTAAGCAGCTCTTTTCCCGGTGCGCGGGCTCTTACCGAGCTGAGATGGAGTCTTTCAAGAACGTCTTGTCGAACGTTTCAGACATCATGGAAGTAACAGGCGAGAAGAGGAAGACGCGGACGAGGAAAGAAAGTGGCGGGAGAGGAAAGAATGGCAGAAAGGGAACCGCGAGGGTGAGAATCGGGAAGAGAGTGCGCGCGTACGCGCGCACACGTCAATGTTGGTAACGTACGATCGAAGGTATTTCCGCACAATTGGTCGTGATAACGCTCGCAGCGGTAACTTAGTTGTCGTCGCTATCTAACGATTCCCGACGAGATATCGCGAAAGATAAAGTAGATCGTGTTCACATAGAAAATCTTGTGGCACTCAATTTACTCGTCGGAAACATAACTTTCTGGATCAAAGTTAGATACGCTTTTACTTTGCAACGTCTACGGAAAATTGTTCACCGTTCGTTACTTCATTAAGGTATAATTAAGTAGTATACATTAGTAATAACGTGCAAAGTTCACATATTTTAATTATTGAATGTACGATCTCTCTCTCTCTCTATTTTATTTATAGAACTTTTCGATAGCTGCGATTTATCGAATTGCCGAATAGATTATTAATGCGAGATAACTGTGGTACTTTGAAACAGATCTGCGGACTTTCAAGTCCGAGAATAATAAGACACGAATAAAGTAAACGTTTCGAGGAAGATGAAATCGTGCGAATTAAATTTGTCTGAAAATTGCGCGACAAAAAACCCGCGTTCAATGTCTCGTAGTCTTCTAAGAGCCGTAGTAGTTCGCGATGCGAAATATTGCGCATCGGAATCCTGTTGTCGTTAGAGAAGCGAGAAACTGTGCAAAACGATCGCAGCGGCAAAATGACAGTAATATCAGAAGAAAGCTGCAATGACCCGGACAAAAGGGCCAAATAACTGCAACAGCAAAACTGCATTTGCGCGCGACATTGTGACAATTCGAGCGCGCGTTTCTGTTCACGACCGCGCGTTTTAGCGTCAAGTTTTTCATTCGGCCAAGGGTTAGATCAAATTGTTCGAAATCTCTTGAGAGATTCTTCCGTAAAATAACGATGCAAATGGGAATAATTATTTTTCATCCGCGAATACACAAGCCGGGGAAATATAATTCGGAGATTAATAATTTTATATTCTACGAAATCAAATAACACGTAGTAAATGTCACCCGCTTTGATTCCATCGGAACAGCGTGGATTTAATGAGAGCGTGTTTTCATTCTCGATTGTGAAAAGGAACGTGCGTCACGCGCGTGTTGCTACGTACCATTTTACCAGGTGTACCTAACAATAATACCTAACAATAATAAATTCACCGTTAATATAAGTGAAATTAATTAATTATATTCCGACAATGAAATTTCCTGTTTTGACGCGAGAACTCGAAGTCAAGTATGAACAAGCAGATAATCGAAATGTATTCCGGTAATTACATCGTTTCAAAAGTTAATAAATAGTTGTGAAACAATCGCTTTGTTATCGTTCCGTCATATTGTCGGAAGAGCGAGATAAATTGTGTGTGAAAAACGGACTGTATCAGCGTCAAAATTTGATCTCTCTCAATTTTAATCCCTCTCATTTTGTTTTTTAATAACTCAAAAAAAAGAGTGTATTATTCTTCCTCGCGGTAAACTCTCGGGCGCTAAAACAAATCGTGTCCGAGATTATGAGCGCGCTATCGATCATCGAGAAAATGTATGAATGACCCGAGTCAAGGCGAATTACGGAACGGATTGTCCGATATTTCACGGGATCGCTCTTCCCCCTCCCTTTCCCATCTCCCGCTTTCGGACGCGGTGAGGAATCGCAATATACGAACGGCGGAATGCGAGCCGGTGATACAAGAGGGAGAGAGGGAGGGAAGGAAGGGTGGCTGTCGGTGAAACGCGGAAAGCGAGAAGAGGACGGAAAAGGGGATAAGCGCGACGAGAGCGCGCACGCAAGCTGCAGCTGCACGCAATAAACGTGCATTAAGCCACGCACATGTGGTCCGAAACCATCGGGATTATGGCGAGAGCTAATTAACCCTCTCAAACGGTCTCTCTTTTTCTCTCTCTCTCTCTCTCTCTCTCTCTCTCTATTTCTTCCTTATGCGCCTACTTTCTTTATTTCTTTTTCCTCTCTGCGCTGCTTTTCAGCTGAACGATGTTTTGACAGACTGACTGATCGCGCGACGACATACAGCGGGGAAACTCTTCTGCTGTTTGACGCTCCGCGATTTGTCAATCGGAACACACGTGTGGGAAAACGCAAGGAGTGTTGATATTATCGTGGTTATTAGCGCGACGAGGTTTTTCGAGGCGCGGAATGTTGCGTCACGCGTATCAAACAACGAAATTGTCCGGGACGTCCGGTATGTGTTACGCCAAGAGTGAAATAGCCGAAAAGCGCAAGCAGTTTTTTCACTCGATCCGAATGAATGCGTGCGCGATAATCGGTCGTGGCGCAGTGGCCGACTAAACAAATTGCTATCTGGCAGCCAATTGAAATCTCGGTGCGTCGAGTCGCCGAGCAGTATTGTTAGCGTAACCGTTCCGTCTCATCGTAGATAGTTTCTCTCTCTCTCTCTCTCTCTCTCTCTCTCTCTCTCTGTCCTTCCTTTCCCTCTTCTCTCTCTTTCTCTTTCTCTCTGTCCGTTCCTCTCTTTCTCTCTATACCTAGCAGGCAGCACGATT
This sequence comes from Pseudomyrmex concolor, assembly GCA_014839585.1. Lineage (NCBI taxonomy): Eukaryota > Metazoa > Arthropoda > Insecta > Hymenoptera > Formicidae > Pseudomyrmex > Pseudomyrmex concolor. Next base: position 12,755 of record QVOB01021370.1, on the reverse strand, counting down.
TCGGGCGGCAGGCGCGAGCTAAACGCGAAGTTCGACTGTTTGCCCTGGTGCGGCGCTCGATTAATTTCTCGACCAAAGCCTGCGGGCTCGAACGACATTGGCACCGATTGTTTTCGGCTTTGTCGTAGCCCGGTGCTGAGTAAACGTCCGGCAGAAACCCTAGTCCGTTTCCTAATTAAACCAACTCTGCGAGACAATTGTGTCGGGGGAAATGCGTGGCGAGACTCTCGGGAGGGTTGATCGCCGTTCGCCGTTTACTACTTCGACGTGTTTGCCTAAACGATAACGTGTTTTGTGCGTGAAACGGGGAGAAAACAGACTATTTAACTTGGCAAGTACATGAAATTAAAGTGAACGTAAAACAACAAAAGCTTTGATTCGCGTGTCACATAAAAAATAGAGCGAACGAGATACTGTTTTCAAAATTATTTTTGTTAAACGCTTTTGAGAGAGAGCAGCGCGTTTTCTTTCTCTCGCGTGACAGGTCTTCCAGATGAAGACTGACAGAACCTTCGAATGTGTGTGTGTGTGTGATGGAAATTCGTGATTTGATTAGCCTGATAGAAATCTTTCCGGGACACGTCTCCTTCGTTCTTTGTCATCGTTTCGGAAAACGTTCGTGCGACGAGATGGACGGCGAATTTTTCGATCGTATCGATATCCGGCGCGCGGAGGATTTTCATCGCGCATCCGGAACGTTTCGCTTCTTGTGCTTTTTGCACCCGTGGAAACAGAGACCCCGGCGCGCGTTCGAAACGCCGATGAAAGACGAGAAAACGATGAAAACGTGGACAGTGACGAGGATTTCTTTCGAACCACGATCGAATACACCATCACCACGTCCGCGCGCGTGAAAGAACCCCGACGAAAATCGTCACGTTTCGTTCTCTCCCCCTTCCCGGCTCTTCCCTCATGTCTTTTCTTCCTCGCATCTTCTGTTCCCCCTCCCGGCTCTTCGTCCCGCGCGTGATCTCTCTTTTGTTACTTCATCCGGGTACACGGTAAAGACATTCAACGTCGTCGTCGACCCCTCGCGCATAACAACACGTCGGACAACAGACCGACAATAATAGACCGCTACGTCCGACCGATAACAACGGAGGGGTTGAACTCCGCGCCCTTTGACGCGCGAGTCCCGGGCTGTCAGTGGGAATACGCATTAGATCCCGGAATACGTATACAGGTCCGATGTGCTTCGTCCTGCCGTTTCACGGTCGACCACGAATCCTATTCTCCGCAACCGCGCCGCACCCACGTGCACCCAAACTCGTCGTGTAATACGCATCAAATAGGGATCTAATATTGTTGGTCCGGGAGTGTGTCGTTTTCTTGCACGGTTTAACGCGATCGGAGTGTTCGACAATAAGAGATATTTGATACAGTGTGTGCGTGTGTGTGTTTGCAGCACACGTGTAATTGAGACGACGTATTGGAGTATTTCTGAAATTGTGAAAATGACGAAAAGTCGAGAAAATTAGACACCGCGACAGTCGCGTGTCGAGGGGGATTAACGCGGATCCGAATTCACAATTGTTTTTTACACGCGACTGCGGTACACCGGAGAGGGAGAGGAGGTGAAGAGGGACATTCTTAACCCATAAACGCGGTTGTTACGACACTCGATATGCCATTGCGGATAAAAATATCCGTAATTTTTTTCATTGAGCATCGAGCGACTCATTCTCGGTTCTTATCAGCGTATCATTTGTCAAACAGACAGATTGCTGTTATTTCAACGATTTAGTTTTCGGTCTATAACGAGAACGCGAGCGGTATGTGTGTGTGTGTTTGTGCGCGCGCGAGCGCGTTCGTAAAAGTCATCTGGCACGGAAAAAGTTTTTAAAATATATATACGTGTACTCCACATACTTATTTATGCACTTCTCATTAGCGCTAATAACATCCGGGAACGTGATGCTTTTATTTAAAATCTCGTTCCTAATGAAGTCAACATCATTTCGATGTTTAATTAAGCAATTCGGAAAAGCTGGACGGAATAAAACCGGAACACATTCACGCGCATACGCACACATGTACACAGCTGCGATTAAAAATACTTAAAATCAAAATTTTTCACACGGAGAAAATATACACGCGCGGATTTAAACGGGGACAAAGAGAACCGAGATGGAAGATGCGCGACGATAATGTCATCGCGAGAACGGCAATAATACCGTTTCGCGGTATTTTCCGAAGCGATCAGCGCTCATTAAAGAGTCAACTGGTTGATTATACACATCAACAGTGGCATTGCTTCGGGACCGATGACGAAGCGCAACGATGGAGGGAGATTGTTGAAATATCTGATTATTTGCTCGCATTATACGCGTGCACGCGTAGCTCACCTACACACGTGTGCTTTTCGTGTTTGTCGTCCCGGCTCAATATTTAACGATAGGGATTGCCCGAATTCATTAAATGCCGGATTTGAAGCCGGTTTCCTACTTTTTTAAATCCTATTATCGAATAACAGTGCTCACATCTTTTTGTAACCGCAGTGTAAAGAATTAACGGAAAATTGATATAAATTTGAATGGCTCTCGTAATCGAGAGTTAATTCGAAATTGAAATATTAAACGGATATGAGAAATTTATTTAGTTTTGCCGAGATAGCGTCTCTCAAATAAATTCATATATAGACGCGTTGCAAATTTTAGCGAGACAAATGCGCTAAATTTGAGAAATTCCAAATACACGTATCGATATTTTCGAAATACGATAGCCGGGTGCAAAATAATTGTACCGAGGTAACCTAATTTGATGATAGATTATTAGTTTAGTGGATTTGACGGTTAGTATTACATGGGGCATTATTGCTTGTTTATACATATTTCATATTTTTGACGCATTCAGCATTCTTGACATATTCGCGCATTAATTTATTGACAAAACAAACAAGTGTTATATACAAATACACGAAACTATAATAATATAAATAATCTAGATAAAAAAGTGTGAAAAGAGTTGTTTTTTACCGGAGAATTTTTTAATTCATCAAATTTCAAATTGTTCGTAAATATTTTGGGTATGTAAAATTACACCTGGAAAAAAAGAGCCGATCTATTTTTCGACGCGCGCGCGCGCGCGCGTTTATGTGCGTGAAATTTTACCAAATTAATTTTCCAACGTTTTTTTTTCGCCGTGACAAACGTTTTAATGGTTTATACGAAGTTTTTGACATTCTGCGCGAGGATATTTTTATATTTTCTATTTATCACAAGCGTAGGTCGCTCTAAACCAGATACTCAATACAAGAGCGAGCTATGACTGCGGATTATATTATCGCCAACTTTTAATGAGACTGATTAACATTTTTATTAATCGATTAGCGGTTCGCGGCGACAAGCGCGCGGCTGTTGACGATGGACATAATATCGGCGGCGCCTTGACAAAAGAAAAGTCCCTTTTTACCCCATTCGTCTGTCGGTCGCACATCGTGAGTTTGACTTGAACACGTTATTTTTCCAATTCCAAAAGTTTTTCAGCGGAAAATGTTCGAGAAACATTCGTCAATGCGGTCAGTCTACCTCAATGTCGTCGAAGCGATAACCCGATTCATTGAAATCTCCGACTCGCTTTTCGCGATCGGAGTAAAAATATCATTGTGGTTCATTAGAGAAACGTCTCGCGTCCTAATTAGTCTCCGATATTCCATCGACATTCCAGATCATTAAGTCAAGACGCGAAACGTAAACCTCTCCCGGAATTTTTCGATCGTTGAAAGAAAACATGAATGAATAACGACCAAACCAAAAAGAAAAACAAAACGTCGCAATATTTCCATCACTTGCGACACATTTATCTTAAAACATGTTTTGTTGGAATTGAGTAATTAATAAGAAGCAGCGCACACACGTGGTTCTCGACAACAGCATTCGATTACTTAATTAGACGCAGTTACTTAATTAGGAGATTTTAATGTTTCTTTCATTGAACAAGATACTACGTTTGATTAACACACACACGCACACACATACGCGCAACGTACGCATGCGAAAAGAGACTTAATAATTCACCGCGCGATTGTTATGCAATCTGCACACATTTGCGCGGACGTAAATGTTTGAACGTTACCTGTAATAATACAAATCTGCAAAATTGAACGCCGGGATCGATAAAAGCGCAGGTGCTCGTTTCGATTCGCCGAGTCGTACCACGCCCAATTCTCGCCAAGGATGCGCGCGTAAACTATTATAGAAAATAAATCCGCGTCTCGAGCGGAGAAATTGCGCTTTCTGACGTCCAAAAAAAAAAAAAACGAATTTCGTCCGTGCGCGCGCGTTTTCTACGCCGCGTTCTCTGTAAGCACGACAAAGAACTTGGATATCGCGCACGGCACGATGATTTTACAAAAATCATTCGCCCCGATGGTGTACAACCGGGAGAGCGGTTCGAATTTCTATTTGATGATCTGATGCGCGAAATAGGCTGAAAAACGGCATAACGAACGAAACGCGCATCGCTGATATTCTATCTCTCTCTCTCTCTCTCTCTCTCTCTCTCTCTCTCTCTCTCTCTTTTTTCCTCTCTCTTTCTTTTTCGCTCCTCGCTACGCGATATCGTCCGCCGAATGGCGTTTAGGCCACTGAGCAACCATAAAACGGCCGGAATTGAGCCATCCCGGTCAGTTTGAGCGATCTATCAATCTATCAATATCCGTCAGCATTGTGTATGCGCCGCGGCATAACAAGATTTTTATGTGTTTGCAAAAACCACAATTCATCAATGAATTTGTGATCTTCATTTTTATGTTACGAGAGTCGAAACGTGATCAAGAGTGACTATTTCGAGTCAGAGTAATTTCGAGATGTTTCAATCATACATTGTAATTTTGTGAGAAGCATATTGTGTTTATTTTATTTTTTTTGTATGTAAATACAAAAAAAAATGTTAATAAATTGACTTTCAACGAGAGAGCGCGCTATGCTTTTAACAAATTAACTCTGGTGGTGGTCGCGCAGCGCAATCTCGTCTTTAACAGACGTCTGAAAAACGTTGCGGGTAATCAATATAATCGTAAACATGCATAATACGTCGAAAGTTGTGTCGTACTAGTTGCTCGAGTTGAAGCGGACGGCAAATATAAATATCTGTGTGCGCGCGCGCATTTATCAAAGAGCGATTCGAATTTCTATCCGTAGTAATTATCTATTAAAATGTAGAGCACTCTTAGGCCGAGCTGCAAACTGAATAAATTTGCTTCTTGAGAACGAAGGGAGTAAGAAAGAGAGAGAGAGAAAGAAACGAATGAACGCGGGAAGGAAGCTACGGACATTAAGGACCGAGGAAGGATACGGAAGCTCCTTGCGAAATTACTCCGACGCCGCGTTTCGATTCGTTGCTTTGCCAGGCGCACGGTGATTTCCCGCGGGGGCGAATTAATTATTAAGTAATTAATTAATTGTACAGTGACTTCTGACTACCTGACATCCGTCCCAAACCGGGAAAGTGGAGAGGCATCTCCTGCATTTTGTACGACGCCGGAATGTGAGATGTCACTTTACACCTTTGTATCGTGAATGTTTTCCGTCTCTTCTAATTGACGAAATCGCAAGAGCATTTCGCGCAATCGTAATTTTCTCTCGATTTTCGCGCGCGCAAATAAACGAGCGGCGATATTATTCGCAAATCGAACCGAGTTTGTGCGCTTTGATATTCCCCGTACATAAGTGACATGTAAGAAAAAAAAACCAACCATCTCGCGAGTGTCATATTCCTCTTTTCCGCTCTCACTTTGCGCGACTTTAATGCGAGGGGACTTTAAAGCCGATAAAAAGACGTATACATATTTTGCTTCGCTCGGGCGACAGTGAATACGGAGAGCGTAACGAGATAAAGCGCAAAGTAAATAGGTGAAGAGCGCGGAAGAACGAGCGCGATGCGCGCGGGGGGAATGAGAGATGTAGCAAGAGATACCTACGGAGAAAGACAGAGAGCGTGTGGGAGAAAGAGAGGCATGGGAGGAAATTTGCAGCCGGGGACCTCGCGACCCGTATCCCTTAGTCGGTCGATCATTCGTGACGCGCCGAGCTTTCTCAATGCATCATGGAGAAAATACAGTCGCTGCGAAATCACGTGCTTCTACACGAAAAGCTTATATCGCGGGACGCGATTTATCACTCGTTTAGCGCACACGTCCGAGTTTGGGCACAAGATCCGAACTCTTCCAGCACGTCTATCAGCTGGCGTCTGATTTCTCTCGAAACCATCGCGAAAAACCAACGAGCAACTTGCCGCGCGCATTCGTGTAGGCACGCGCGCACTTGCATATTCGATGTATTTTTACGGTCGATCGATAATTTTGTAATTGTTGGAACGGTCGCGCCGTTATATCAATCCAAACAGCCGTGGATAAGCAGTGATATAATTTACCTTTCGACATAAACACGCGCGCGGGATTCGATATTTTCGAGCAGAATTAAAATTACGCCCTCATTACGCCATCGTTGGTACGTTTATAATTTTCAACACGCAGCAAATCGCGCGCACTTCGCGATAATTTTGCGCTTCATTGTTTTTTTCTTTCCGTAAAATAAAGGGGTGCGAAAAGCGGCGTGTGTGCGAGATCTACATTATCGAATAATAAGATTTACTAAAAAGCGCGGCGAAAATATCGCGCCGATTTATCGATTTACGTGAAGCTAAAAAAATCCTTCTTAAAATTAACTCGTCCCTATATTTTACCAAAATCACATCAATCATGAATAACAAATTAAGTCTGCGAGCAGTCAACGTGTGTGACGGCCGTTGTTTCACAATTCGGCAGATTAACGAGCAAGCTTGTTAAAAATGGAGCTGTTTCATCGCGAACGCCGGGATCGTCGACACTCGCGGGAGAACGCCGGCGTTTTAAAAGCCAGAAACCATCTTTTCCATTTACATACATAGTTAATTTGTACACTAATTTGCCGCCGCTTCGCCGCCGTAAGAGCTACCGCGGCAGCTCTCTTCAACATTGATTATGATCGGTTTGCGCGCTAAAGCCGTATTTGCATAAAAGTATATGCTCTTTCATTGGCAAGTTTTTAATGTCATTAAAATGTGCTTTGCATATTAACTCTTCGACAACAAAGTGCCCGCAGCTACCTTTCCCACGTTTGAGCGCACGTTGCCGGAAAATCACGCTTGACGCTTAACGAGAGCTTTAACCGGTGTTTTTCTTCAAGAAAAATTACACATAAAACGCGTCTGAATAAAGCGCTCGCATCACATTTTTCATTAAAACAAACCTCTCCATGTATTATGGCAACACTTTTCTCTCTCTCTTTCTCTCTCATATTCTACGCAATCGTTTCTCCTCTTTCTTCTCGTTTTTTTTTTTTTTTTTACAAAAATCCGTATAAATGAATTACGATCGTGATATATAGAGTGTGTCTCGGCGCAATTCGCACATTCTCGTTCGCGCCCGGCTGCATAATTTGTTTACACCGCGATCCCCGCAAAAAGTAAAACAGTGTTATAAATGTCACGTGCACCGCGCGGCACGGAAAACCGAACCTGTTACTGGAAAGCAATATTGTCCCGCGTTGTTTTTTGTCGATTCTAGTGCGCAAACGGCGGGAAAGAGAGAGAGAGAAAGAGGGAGAAAGAAAGAAGGTAAGAAGAAGGAAGAGAAAGGAAGAGTCGTTAAATTCAAAAGAACGCGAAAAATGTGAACGAAGAAAAGGAGAAAAAGAGAGACGGGGACATCCAGAAAAGGACGGCGCGACAAGAGAAAGAGAGAAGGAGAGAGAGGTGAAAATGGTGCGCCACTCTTCTTAGACATTTTCAATTACGCAAAATTACCTCGGGTTATTAATAATGCCAGCTGATATTTACGCTGTTGGCGGCAGCAGTGGTGGCGACGACGACGACGACGACGCCGACTTCGTGTTGCTGTGCGGCGCTGTCGTAAATAAAGTGCACCGGCAAATAAAGCTTATTAGGTGGTCGCGTGCGCTGGAAATATGCGTACCACACCGGGGGCACATACGCGTACAGGGTGGCATGAAATCATGGCGTTCCAATCACGGAGCGGCGAACGCCACGAAAAACGAGGATTGTCTTGCTACATTTTAAAAGCAGCATCCGCTCTGTGATTTCGTTCAATTTTAATTCAAGAGTAGTTTTCGTTTTTTTTTTCTTTTCCTTTTTTTTTTTTATCTTTATATAGAGTGTTTTCATCGAGAAAAACAAAACGTGTTTCCGGTTTGAATTTTAATGGATTTTTTTTTATACCGCATTCAGAAATGCAGGGGTTTAAAATGGTGGGATGATGATTTTAACGAAGAGCACCGCGGTCGTGGAAAATCCCGCGCTGACTTGCGGAGATATTTTGTTGTGTCTATCACGCGTGACAGAAAATCTCCTGCTATCATTCCGAAATTTCAGACTGTGCCATTGTTTTGGCGCGCCGAAGCCTGATGAATAAACAATGGGAGATTTTCTATAGAAGCAGTAGCTTTCAAAGCTGCGATTGCTTATACATGACTATAATGCACGTCGTTGTGCGTTTGCGCGTGAAATAAGTAATTCGATTTCTCGCAGAGTTTCGCGTTACCAAACGTATTACGTTCAAAAAGAGCTTATTCGTTTTCACGCGCTGTGTGATTCTCGTGATTCTCCTTTAGGAATTTTCGAACGCGTAGTATAAGTCTCTTGCGAACGTGATTTTAGCGCTTTTTCGTCGCGCATAATTGTGCGCCCTTCCCCGGCGTAAAACGGCGACCTCTCTTTCAATTCCGGCTCTTGTCAAACATTTTACGGCGATATATATTTCACGCAACCGTGTTGCGCGCAATGCAAGATCTGCATTAGCGCGATATTTCGAAAAGACATTCGGCGAGAACATCTCTCTCTTACACGTTAATTGCTTTTGCTTTGATTCCGACCGAAATTCAACGGATTTTCCCAAATTAACAATCTTCGAGCGGCGCGCCGCCGAGTTAAATCCCACCCGTCTCTCGATGCGATGCAATTAATGCACTATAGCGCTTGTATAAATATTACATTCGGCGGAGAATGCCAGGTGGGTCTCTAAGTCCAAAGTGATTAAGTCCGCCGAGAAAAGACGGGAATGAGTTATTGCAACAACCGGAGGAAATTCGAGTGTGGTCGAGGAATCGCGCGCGTGATCTCGCGTTTTTTTTTTTTTTTTTAAGACACGTTCAAGAGGTACAATTTATTTGAGCTGAGAAAAATCAGATCAAAAAGCCCGCATCTTTTTGTCGGAAAAAAAATAAAACGACAAGTTTGCCCCGTATACGCGAATGTAAGAACAGAACGTCTTTCTGGCTTTTATACCAATCCAATCCATCTTTTTTTTTTTTCACGAGAAACATGTGCAAAGATATAAGATAACAGATGAGATATCCATGCTTTTGCTAAGTTTCGCTGAATTATTCATAACTGAAAATGCGCGCCGCGCGAAAGTACAGACATATACACATTTCTTCCGCATGCATACACACGCAGGGCGCGCACATTCAAACATTGTTCTCTTCATCATTTTAACGTATCGCAATTTTTATAAACTTTGCGTGTATTTCCATACCTTAATTATTTGTCGCGTACATGTAAAATTGTAGGAGAGAGAATTGTGCGTGACGCGCACATTCTATGAAAAAAAAAAAATAATTCGATTTTGAAAAAGTAATTACTTTCGATGCGTATATAGAGAAATGTGTCGTTTTTAATAATGTCGGCGCGAACAAAACAGCAATCTCCCACAGCCGGAGATTTTATTTTTTTACCCGCGCGGAGAAAACTGAAGAATACATTTCACGGTATATTAAATTGTAATCCGAAACGTTTTTGTTTCGTTCAGCACTTCCGCTATCTGTCTCGAAGCAGCGCTGCTTATTACCAATGTATTTCCACGTAGAGGGAGTTTAATCAATCGGAAAACAAAAAGTCGCGCTCTCGCGGTGATCCAATTAAGTCCCTTATAACAAGTTATGTTATTCAAATTTAATCACGAGAGTTAAATTGTGTTACGTAAGCATGCATTTCGCGGGGAAGCGCGTCACGAAACCGCGCGACTTGTACGCCTTCCTCTGTAAAACTAGACAAACACGCAAAATTTTAGTAAAGGGTACCACGTCGCAAATTCGCGAGTTTTGCGTCGGAAAAGTTTGAAACCGGTTGTTACGGAGTCAGCGGGAAGGCTTTTTAGGGGGAGAAAGGGACGTATAAAAAGAGCCGCCGGCGTCGGCGGTTTAATTACATTTTTCGCCGCTTCTGTGTATCAATATCAGTTTAGACTTTGGCTTTGGATTAACGGAACCGCCGTTGGAGAGAGAGTTTGTTGCGGTCGGTCGTTGGAGGCGGCGGAGCTCGGTTGATTGTGTAACTCTAATGCCATCTATCACGCCTTCATTCCCCATCCTCGGACCTTCCTTGCTCGTCGGCCGAGGCCAGGGCAAGGGGGAAACGAGCGGGGGAGAGGTCACGGGGGATAAAAGCGAGGAAAAGTAGCGCGTCTCGAAGATGAATGGTTTGGGGCATCGATGACGCCGAAGCCGTGCGCGCTCTGCTCGCGGAAAGTATCGAAAAATTTTCCGGCAGAAGAAGAGCGCGCCCGCGAAAAATCACTAATGGACCATTAATTTTTATTTAGCGCCACTGTGTGTTACTTTCTTGCGTGTATATCCGCGTGAGGAAGACGCGGAAAGAAACGCGGAAACGATGTAGCAACTTTATTCCGGGGGATAAAGAATTTATACACTCGCGAATGGAAATCCCCCGATTACTCGTCTTGTGATGCGGCGACCAGGGATATAAGTGAGAAAACATGTAGCAATTCTCGAGACATATCTAAATCATCTCGCACTGTTTCAAATGTGAATTCAGATATCGCATGTACACACCCACACACACACATAAAATATTCACACATGCGAATACTTCTTATTTGTCACAACAACAAACTGTCTGACGTCTGGGAAGTCTGTTCTCGTCTCTTCGCGCTAAAGATATTTCGCGTTCCGAAATTTCGCAACCTTTTTCCACGACGATAAACGGGATCCCCTCTTTTGTGTGAATTTTCATTTAATATTGAAAAAGCGTCGCAAAATTTGCGGCGTGTGTGTCCCAGATGTGCGATCATCGATCGTACGTATATTGACAAACACAAACGTTGCCGGGAACAACACACGAGCGTCGCATATACAAGTATAATGTGGCTGATGTCCGAGGAGAGAGCGGGTTTGGCAAGGTACAGTGGCCCGGTTGGCCACGTCCCGCCGATATTTCTGCAACGTAAAATGGAGAATGTGGCTTACGCCTCCGGAATGGAATGACGCGGCGGAAAATGCCGCGGGATGATGCATGCGCCAACTGGTGCTGGGGTACGGATGAGAAACAGTGTCTTACCGGGAAGAGGAAGAGGAGGAGGAAGAGGAGGAGAGAAGGAAAGAGTAGCCTGTTCCTTCGGGTCGTATCTCTCTCTTCTTCTCTTTCTCTCTCTGTCTCTCTCGTCCGACGCCACCGCCGGAAGCATGCGTCTCCTGACCTCTCTCCCGGGTTTCCTCCCTCTCCTCCTCTTCGCCTTGTCGTGCCATCCCGTTGGAGAGATGCAAACTTTTCAAAACCGCGCGTTTACACGTCGCCGGTTCGCGGGCGAATTTACAAACGCGCTAATAGATTTTGTGCGAGCAGCCGCGCGTTGAAAAAGTTTCGCAATTTCCGCCCAAAAACCGGCGAGGTTCTTATCTACTTATTTACTTTAGCGCCAAAGTGCTGGCGATTGACGTAAAATTATTTGATTTCCCGTAACGTCAGAGAGCGATTATCGATGTTCGCCGCAGCGCGAAACCCCGGTCGATCGTTAAATGACGTGCTGGATGTGAAAATTCAATAGCCGATAAAATCAGCTTTCAACCGCTGGCTGCGGCCATTAGCAATAATCGGGCGCGTAAAGTATAATACACACGCGCGTGCAACATTACATATATATATTAGATGACACCGACGCACACACATTGGCGCCGCACGATGATGTGTTCGCCGCGCGCGGCTTTGAAAATCTCGGATAAATATGAGAACCGCATATGATCGCGCGCCGCAGGTGCAGCGGTGCGTTCATGTGCGTGATACAACGTTCTAATATTTGTTTCGTCACGCCTGACGTAATTATTACGTCGATTAATTACAACATAACAAGACTCCGCGATTCTGGCAAATTTCACAAAAGGTCGACGAGTTTCGCGCATTATCGGCCCGATAATGGAACAAATTAAAGCGAAAAGTCCGCCTCATCGCTAATCAGATAAGATAAAATCTGTGTCGTTGTAGTTTACATACGTTTGTTACATTCTCGCGTCTTTCTCGATTATGCGCGCAAGCGCCGGCGGAAATACCTGCTCGAGCAACGTTTTTGCGTAATCATCGATTGGCATCTTGAGCGCGCGAATCCTCCCGAGCGTATCGCTAATGCGATTATTTGTACGCCGATGCGGAACCATCTTTGTCGTAACGACGACACCGTGAAGAGCCGCGAAGGAGCACGGGAATAAGAAGCTCTCTCTGAATAGAAGCTGATTATATATGGCACATCCCGTGCGTACATCTCGCTGCGAGCATATCTTTTCGCTATTTCGATCCGCCGTATATACGCCATTCTCTCCCTCTCTTTCCCCAACAAAAATGAGAGCTAAGAATAATTACTGTGAATTTTACGAGCTGGCGTCACAATCTCCGTCCGCTTTTTTCTTACTGCGGTTTTATGCCGACGACGTTCCGTGTTTACGCGCGGAATGCATCTCGCGCGCGATACA
>QVOB01021369.1:0-12881 GCA_014839585.1 Pseudomyrmex concolor | reverse complement strand
GCAAGGCACTACCGTGCCTCTTGAATTGATAAACATAAATGTGAAATGTCTGTTTTTCTTTTTTTTTTTCGACTTTCACAAAAACACATTCGTAAATTATCGGTGCCGGTGTCTTGGTTACACATTGACAGTACGCAATGCCACGTTACGCAATTGAAATAACGATGATTAATCGTGTGGAACATTACTTTGATCGATGAATTTGTGCTGTTAATTTTCTGTATAAGCGATTGGCTATTTCTCTCATTCGCGACGCAATCAGCCAAAACGTATTGGTACTATATAATACTAGCAATTTATCATTCAATCCAATGTGTCGACACGACGAACGCTCTTTTTGTTGATGTACTTTTGGAGGATGACGCATTTTTGATTCGTAAAAAATTGAAGTTCCACAAAAAAAAAAAAAAAAAAAAAAAAAAAAAATAAAAGATCTAACCTAGAACTAAGTACATTCTACTCTTTATTTTATGTACTGACTTGTGATTATGCGATAACACAAATGTGTTCGGCAAACTAAAGCAGAAGAGTAAAGGAAAAAATAGTGAGAAGAAAAAATTAGTGTAAACGACTCTTTTTGTATTACCGTCGAGTATACACATCGAGTTAGATTAAATCTACATGGCAAATAAATTAAAATAGTATCGTGTATACATAACATTGATTCGACGGTGCGGAAAATTCGATTTAACGCTGGTCAACTACGCTTTGTGAATTACTATAGTTGTTGTAACCAGGGCTTTAATTACGATGCCGAATTTAATGTAATTTGACACTGCATAAAATGCTCTTCTCTCGCGTATTTCATTATTATATTGTGAGAAGATCCCAATGTAATTTAATGTATTAAATGCGATATTAAACGCAATAAATTCGTGTCGCATTGTTTTCAAAATGAATAGCATTTGTGTAACTAGTTCACCTATTATTCCTTGATGTGTATACACACAGACATTGTTATATCATTTATTCAGTAAAATTAATGCGAATGTTTTGTTTTATAATTTGACACGAGAATTTAAAATTTGACCGCGATTTGAAAACGCATAATTCTAGCATTTTTGGATAAAAAGTGATCTGTGTGATGCGAGGAGAGCTTAGTCAGGCAAGTCACTGAAGTCGACAAATAAATGGGAAATACATAGTATCAAAAGCGTTTGCGACGCGTGGATAAATTATAGGATGTCAGGTCGACGCAAGGTGATTAATTAAATGAGGGAGTAAATTAAACGAGATAGCAATAATTCTCGCTCGCTCACCCCATTGCGGACATTGTTAAAAAGAATAAGAAATGCTGTGGCTTTACGCGCGACGTGCACACACATCTTACGTGAAAGAATGGGAGAAAAAACGAAAATTTATAGAATGATCAGAAAGATACAGAGGATATCAACTTATACAACGAGAACATCGAGACTCTATAACGTGATTGAGAAAATCGTCATATGTGTGTGTACAGTAACAGAAAACTCAAGCATGAATTACAAAAAAATAAAAAAGAATCTAAAAACCGTATAAAACCGATTTTTCAACTCACTTTAAAATAATTCCAAGTTTTTATTAATCGCGGTAATATAAAAGAAAACCGGTTCTAATTAATATTATAATGCATGCAGGATGGCACAATATTTGCTAGCTACGTTGTGTAGCGGTCGGGCAGATCGCAGAGGGACGTTATCCAACGTTCCGTTTCTCGCAACGAGATCTACGACCTCGTGTATGTACAGTCGTTCGTATGTACAGAAGCGCGCAACGCAAACTAATTTCATTTACTGTCCCGCCGTGTCTCACCGACGCCTAACTTTACTGTCAGAGCGCGGACCCACAGAAACGCGCCGGTCCCACGACCGAGAATCAACCCCTTCGTACGTACACCGACACCTTTCTCGTCGCGACACGCCGTCGTTCTAACTCTCGCGGCTGGCTGTCATCAGCCACCGTGTATTCCGTATGAACACTCTAGCGGCACATATTTTCGAATCCTTCGGGGCTTCTCATATTCTGGTCCTGGAAATCGCGCGAGCCGAAAGGCGTATTGGATGCGCGCACACTCGTCAGTCTCCATTAACATTTATGGAGACATATTACATATACAACGCACACACCGCACACATTCGGAAATAAATATATTTCACTGCTATAAATTTAAAATATTTTCCCCAAAACTTTTTCCTCTGTACGTAATATTTATAGTATTTTTATTATAATTTACATATTTATCTATAAAAACGGAATAAAACAAGTATATTGTGTTTTTACTATTACAATAAATAATAATAACAATACTAACTAAATATCCTTTTTATTTTTCATTGTATAATTTGTTTTTAAAAACCAATGTATAAGTTTTAATAACTTGTAACAGCAGTAGAACAAAAAAAGAGACATACTGTTATAAAAATATAAAGAACATTATTACAAATTTCGTTCTCTTGCGAACGTCAAAGTTTTCTCTTCCGCTTTCAGTTTTGCAAGAGTGCAGCTGCGGATATAATTCAACGTGATAAAAGTCGCGCCATTTATCATACTTAACAAAACGATGTTGGACGAGAGAAACGAGAAAAACACAAATACGTGACAATATATAAATGAGATAAAATTTTTTAATACGGGAGTTTTTTTTTTGCGCCGATTTCTGCGCGAAATTTTCAGATGTGAAAGAAACGACATGTACGACCGGCCGACTTTGGTCATTTCGCAAAATGAATTGTGTCTCGTATATATCATTGACCTGCGATATCAAAACGAACTATATATTAACGAAGATTAATACAAACGGCTTGTCGCTCTTGTCCTTTTTCTGATTTCTATTCCTGAGTTTTATTCGGTGCGACATCTGAACAAGTCTTCTCGCTATTATACGAATTGCGAATAATGAATTCTTATGCTGCAGAATGAGTTCTTTCTATTCTACTGTTCCAGCCAACTTGCAAGAATCTATAATAAAATATAATCTCCGTGATAAGAGGAAGAGAGACAAGAAAGAGAGAGCGAGCGAGTCATATTTTTTAACGTAGCGTGAAACATCCTGATGAAAGGCAATAAAAAGAAAAAGAATTATACGTGCGCGATCTATTGTATATGTATATTGGACTTTTCTCAGCCGGGTTTCCGCCCAGTTGACACAGAATCTTTTCTCTTGGGCGTAAACTCTCGTCAAACAAGAAGAAGTTTTGTGAATTAATTACACTTTGTTCGCATAACCACGTCAAGTACGTCTCGACATTCGTATTATATTGTACATATTCTCATATTTGCCGTGAGACGCGTTTCCTCTAACTGAAACGACTTTATGCAAGCACAAATTTCAAGTAATAGAGCTACCAAGTTTAAAGACCTCTTTGCGTGGCTTTCAGAGCGCGCGCGCGACGTATTGCTGAGCGAGATGTAAAATAAAAAATATGTATGGCGAATAATTTAAATGCGTAAACAAAGAAAAATCAAATAAAATGACCGAAGAAGTATTATAAGCGCGAGAAAGTGCCGACATTTCTCCCGGCTGATATAAGCAGAACAGAAAAGAATGCAATATATATTTTAAAACTCGAAGTCACCTGATGCCGCCTCTCGTCGTGTCGTTGTTCAAGACTCTGTTACCGTGAAGCCATTGGACGACGCTGTACTGCACCTGCATTGCTATGTGACGCACAACGCACAGTAGTTCGATAGTGCTGTCGGCTTCGTAGTACTTGTCTCGCAGCGGCTCGCCCAGGGCGTCCACTATTTGGACGGACGGTGCTGAAAAATTTGATAGAAACAGATTGGATAGAAAAAAAAAACAAAAAATATTCGATAAATATTAAAAGAGACAAAGAGAGAGAGAGAGAAAAAAAAGAAAGACGAACAAAGACAGAAATGCGCGTAATTTTCACGGCAATTATATTACGAAAAGTTCTTATACTCGAAACACGAGATCTCAACATTGTTTGTCAAATTTATTGAGCTCGTCGTGGCAATTTGCGCGTCATGAAATTTGACCATATACACAAGCGTGATATTGGATTACATAGAATTCGACTACAAATATTTAACTTTATGGCCCAATAAATATCTCTCATATTGACGTCATTGGGTTGTCCACACGATCGCGCACCCAACGCGCGATCGAGAGCCACCCCAATTCATTCGTATATCTCCATCGCCGTCTTTTCATTGGATCGTTTCCAACTAGCGCCACAATACCTATCCGATAGCTATATATCGCGGTCCGTGAAGTCCGGAGCGATGTACAAGCAAGCAGCGAAAGAAATCACGAAAAAGGGAAACGTTTTGGAGATAGATCAGAGTGCTCTCTCTTCCTGCTCCGGCTTGTGCTACTCCCGACCTCATGAATACCGCGCGAAATGTAATCTCTCTCGCGCTCTCGCTCTTTTCTCTTTCCATGGCTCTCTCCTCTTTTTTTGTATTATCCCATCTGAGGCACGTGCCACATTTTATTCCGCGTGTTTTTTTTTTTTTTTTTTCAAAGCGATACAAAATTTTTCCCGTTCTACAAGTTTTTACAAGAAAATATGTTATTCGCGTTTATTGTTCTCTTCTTTTTCTTTTTTCTTTTTGTCCTATCTGATTTGCAAATTTCGATGTGTTTTTGAAATTAGTATCTATTCAGATAATGAGAAAAGTGATAAGGGAAGAAAATTTTTTAGATAGGCGTACTTTCGTTTATTTATGTTAACGTTCTGTGATATAAAGATAAAAAACAAAAAGAACCACGCGCGAACTAAATTGCCGGAAGGATCGAAGACGGGAAAAACACAGGAAGACTGACGACAAATGGAAGTCGGGAAAGTATAACTTGCGTATATACATCAAAATCTCGGAGCTACTTTATCTCGCGTGGTCTTAGTCTATTTTTTGGTTTTTGGATTAAGTGTTAATTCATTGTTTAACGCGTTCTCCCAAAGGCGATGATCCTGACATTTCTCGAGTGTGACCCGAAGACAAGATTAGATGTTTGTTTTACTTTATTTTTCCTCGTCTTTGCTAATTACACGCGCATTTCGGATGTGTAAATGAAATTGAATATTTCTCTACGTCGATAACGCACGAACATTCAAGATTTAATATTTAATGTTTTTGTTTTGTATCACATTGAATAATTTATTAGGTGAAGTAAAAAGTTCTGAGCGTTTTTTGCTTTATTTCGACGATGAAAACGCTCAGAACTTTTTACTTCACCTAATATATACGAAAACAATTACATTTAAAGATTAATTTACTCGCGCGTGTTACTATTTTATAAAAACTAAAACTTAATTTTCTCGTATTTACATTGCTTCTGTATTTCGTTGTGTTAAGTATGCAATCTTTTGGTTATATTTTTTTTTTTTTTTGCGCGCGCGCTTATCGCCGATCGAAAGGTAACAGCGATAATCGATTGAAGCTTGCGACAATAGCCCGGGCACAATGCATTCAAATCTCGGTACGTTAATTATCGTATAGCATGCGTGATCCATCGAAAATACGCGATTGCAAGATTCGCGAAACAATAGACAATTGTGCTTGTCGGCAATTTAGCTTCAAAGTTAAACAGATACAAAAACAAAGAATAGATTGGCCAGGTGGCCGGTGAGAATACGAGCGCGCGTGCGCGGTTCGACGATATATCGTTCTTTCAACGGCGTTTGACGTTTCAAACCACGTTACAAACGATCTCATGAAAGCCTCCGCACAAAGGCGCCGGTAGTATGAAACAATTAAGCTTTAATTGTATGAATATCGAGTGATATCTTGATAATAGGAAGCGCAAAATAAATGGTCGCTAACAGTATAATAATATCGCTCGCCAACACCATCGACAAACAGCGATACAGCATCAAATTATGTGTCCGCAGAGCGTGCAACACTTTTCCAAGGTGATCAACGCAAACATCACACACACACATATATATATATATATATATACATATATACACATAAGGATTACTTCGACAATTTTTAGTATAGAAGAATTATGGAAAAGAGACTGCTACGAGAATAAGAGCAAGGGACTTTAAACGCGGATAATCCCTTTGAACTCGCGTTAGAAGATTTTTCGTTATAACGTGAAGAAGCTACATCGTCTTATCCGATGGAAAGCTTACAATATAATCTCACATCGGCGAGAGCGCGTGGACCGAGAAAGAAGTGAAAGAGGAATTTCTCTGTTTCGATCCTTTTTCTCTTTGTCGTGAGCTTGCGCGATTTCGCTCATGCGATTTGACGAAAGCAAAACCGATTTTCAGTCACATTTTTATCTTTATTACGGACGGATTTACTAGAATTTCTGATGCAGTGTCGTATCGTGTCTTGAGAGAGTTTGGAACGTACGCATTTTCTATCTGCAATTCAACTTAAAAAATCGTAATATGTAGTAATTGTGTTAGTTTTAGCATTTTAGTAAGTACTTTCGAGATTCGCCATCTGCTTTTGTTCTCACTTCCTACAAACGCGGTCTTGTAGTTTCTCTTTTTTTTTAAAGTTAGCTTTTTTTTAAGTTAGCTTTTAAAATTACGCAATTTTCTTCCTCCCCCCTCTCTCTCTTTCTCTCTATTAAAATCTTTCTACTTGTTTGTCAATTTTCCGTTATCCATTTCTCGCTTTAACCATCAAAAGTGTCATTCCGCTCTTCTCATCTCATTTCTCTAAATAGCTCGACACATCTCGATTTCATTCCGCAGCGCGGAGAGATGAAGTTTCTCCGCTTTAAACTCCGCGCCGTTCTTCCGAGCCGAATCCTCATTCACCTCAATTATAGAGTACGTCGTTTTCAATTATCCTTCTAAACGATCTCTACCGTAAAAAAAAAAAGAAAGAAAAATAGCGCGAACAAAACCAATTTGTTCAATCGCTACAGCTTCGCGAAAAAAAGCTAAATCAACTTTATTCAAAGAAAATACGAAACTAAAACCGCGTGGAAATTTTTCTCTCTTTTTTTTTTTTTTGCGGAGATACATTTTCGTCGTGACGTTGTCGTCGTTATCACCAATGCAATCTGCATGATGTCGACATCAGGCAGAAAGCCGTTGGTTCACATTATCACTTACCGTTAATGTGTAGGTTGACATGAATGAACTTAGGTGGATGGGTGCTGATCTGACACTCATATTGACCCTCGTCGCTGCTGTTAACACGCTTGATACGCAGACGCCAGTTGTCCGGATACTGAAATTCGATGGTATATCTCGAATCGCCCGTATATGTATGCTGACCCACTGTCAGCAGACTCATCTTCTCGCTACTCTCCTGTCGTCGCAACCAGGATACCTAAATGAATATAAAAAAAAAAAAAATATTTCTAGATAAACGGTTTTTATATTTTTCACGTTTAAACAAGTACGTTTCACGATTTAATGGTTTAAAATGGCAAATACTAACGCAAAAATACACTGATGTATAATAAAAAATAAAAAAACATGTAAACGTAAATGTAAATATAAAAAAACATATAAATATAGTACGTGTGTAATGTGATCGAAACTAGAGTGATTACATACTAAAAATATAATAAATAAGTTATTTCTTATAATTTTTACACAAAACGCATAAGGTTCGTAAATGACTCAATGTTTAAGAACAATGCGATTGAAAAGCGAACGATTTCAAGTTCAAATTCCGGCCTTTAGTCTTTATGTCAAATTGTATCTATAATTCAATCTCACGTGACTTGGTTTTCTCAACATCTTCGAGATTCGCTGCAAAAATTCACTGCCTAATTTTGTTTTTTTTTTTTACACTGGTTTTCCTCAGCATGCGAATAAATCTTCCAACTTTTACTACATTTTTCTTCCACGAAGGGGAACTTCACAAATCTTTCTCAAGTCAATTTCCTTGTAAATTTAATAAACACTAAGGTAGTTTTTCTTAGTAAAATTTTAACATTAAATTAAATAACATTTTAACATTAAATTAAATAATCAAAATTGTAATGTAATATTTAATTTCCCATGATACTGATTGTTATAGTGTATAAATTGCTACGAGGTGTGTAATAGGATACTATCTGTTCAAGCGCCAGAGAGAGAGAGAGAGATTCATGCGCGCATAACCGATATCTGACCGCATAATTTGTTCTATAGTTTGGGCCACGGATAATGCCGAAACGGCTTGTAACTATATTACGAGCAACATTGCGTTCTAAATGAACATAATAGTAATTGGAAATAATCCGTAATTATAACAGAAACTGCAAGAGAAATCGGTCGCACGATTAGTTTTTTGACAAATTACTGTATTATTTCAAGGTCTGTTAGACGGAAGGAAAATCCACACTTTTTTGTCGCACCAGCAAAAAACAAAATAGTTACGCACGTTCGTGTTCATCTTTAGAGATCTCACGTCTGATAGTAAAGCGTGATCGTATGCTGATACACGAGCAATTATCGGTAAAACCGATAAGAACTTTATGCGAAAATCAAACAAAAATAGAATTATTCGAATTTATGCCATTGAATTATTTCACGTGCAGATTATTACGCTTGCAAATAACCGGGTCAGACATTACGCGAATTTCTTCCTTAAATTCGTTTCTTGAAGTATAAAATATGCGAATACTCGCGCGGACCAGCAGATTAATCATAATAAGCTAACCGTAGCTTACCCGGGTCGTAATAAGGCAAAATATTCCGAGATTACTCCGTGAATTATTGCGCTATGAATTTGTAGCAATGATTAAAAGGGTGTGGGCGACCAATTACAAGAGAGGAACGACGGGAGAAGTAAACAGAATGAGCGAGTATGCACTTCCGCGCTTACGGTTTTATCCTGCAGCAACGATATTCTACAATCGAGAATGACACTAGCGCCGGCTTGCACCGTGATGTTGGAGCTTTCGCCTTCGAAGTGAGGACCCCATTTATGATCGTGATGATGTTGATGCTTGTTTAAAGTGCTGTGTGTATCAAAGATGTAGTTCAGCATTGGTGCATCCGTCGGCACGGATCGTTTTGCCGTCGTCGTTGATTTTGTGGAGATCGAATCCGTCGCCGGAGGCAGTTCTATAACATATAAAGAAAATATACGTCAGCGTATAATATAAACAATGATTAAAAAAAAAATTATTTTTCCTCTTTTTGATAGTTTGAACAGCGGAACGCATGAAAAACGCATATATGGCGCGTACATTCGTTATAATTGTCTATGATTGTTTACAACGCTTTATGTATTTTTATGTTACGCTCTGCTGAATTTTTCGCCGTTTTATTTTTTTTGCAATTCAACTCCGTTTCCGATTGTAAATTGTAAATTTGTTTAATCGATTTGTTGATAATTTTCCCGGTTTAGACCGTATCGGTTAGATTATTGACATCTAACCAGCCTGTCAATAACAGGCTAATATCGATGTAAATACATGCACGTCTACAATTGCGTAATCGGGGTACACACATCATCTCCTTGAAGCTGATATTCTCGTCGCTAGTGTTATCGTTGCGTATAGAGTAATTGTATATATATATGTCTAACATTTTTAAACGCAATCTCGAATAAATTCTGTTTTATTCCAATCTATTTTTAATATAAAAAAATTATGTATACATATATTTTTTATTAAAATCACACACACATATAATGAGCGTATACGTGTAACATTGTATGATTATATGGATGTAAAATTCCAAATTAAAAGAGTGGCTTTTGGAGTGTGAGAGAGAATGTTGTGAACCTTTGCGATCTGCATCGGATAAATCTGAATACACAATTTTTGAGAGTCATCCGTATTGCAGGAACGCGGTAAATATGAGAAATCGAACAAAAAAAAGTATATCGAAAAATTTGACATACTGAGTACAGACTTCGTCTTCTTCTTCTTTTTCTTCTTCTTCTTCATAAGTCTCGTCACGTAACGCCAACAGAAGTTCCATTTGAGAATCCGCGGCGCGGACGTAAAGCCCGCTGCAGTCGATTGTTCTACGACCGAAGACGAATTGGAGCACTTGCGCAGGTAATCCTGACTTTCATCGAGTCAGCGATAGGTGAGGGCCGGAGTTCGCTCCGAACCACGACGAACTCCGAGCAACCTCCGGAAAGATCCTGGAATTCGCGGCATTGCGACAGAAGAAGAAAGAAATATAGGAACGTAGAATCTCGCGCGACGAAGTCGCACGTCAAAAAGGATCAGTATGCCGCGGAGCGCAAAATGTTCTTTTCCGCGCGCGACTCTTCGTCGTCATCTCGTATTTCTAAAGCTTTCCCCATTCCTTTTCTCTTTCTCTCCGTGCGTTCCGTTCTCTTCGCCGTTTGCCTACATCGGTCGCCTCTATACCTTCCCGGTTGCATCAATGCGTCAATTCTGTTCTCTCGATCGCAGAAATTTTTCCCTTGCTGGAGGGAAGAAAACCTGATCGGGAATTCCGGTGGTACTGCTGGAAGCGTGTCTCGGATACCGAGAAGAATCTATCTAGCGGCGTAACGTACACACGTATTCTCTGTCTGTCTCTCTCTCTTTCTCTCTGTTTTTCTCTCTTTTTTTCTAGCATTCTCTTTCGTCTCTTTTTCTCTCGGATATGTGAAGATTCGTATACACGCTGTATTGAAATTAATATATCAGATTGAAAACTTTGTTTTTTGATATGAAGGTGGTGTGAAGGAATTTTAGAGATGTAACGTAATTTTCGTTTAAGCGCAGATTTTATACGTTCACGTGAAACATCCGTAACAATATCGAAGAACAATATAATACGTGATGAGTAATTGAACAAAATACGCGCAATTCAGTTTTCTCTTCGAAAAATGCTCGCAACTGTTTCGAGTCTAAGCAAAGACTTAGATAGAATAATTGACGTACAAAACAATACTCAAAGCGCACAGCTGACAGAGCCGAAACGGAAACTGCGAAGTATCGTTAATCTCGGAACGCGAATACAACGTAATTCTACTTTCGAAGTTCGGTATACGAATACTAAGCAGAAGAGAGATGACTGTGTCGGTATGTCGTTGGCACCAGCTGATTGCAACCATTTGTTGGCAAGATGTACATTCTACAATCACGCTGAGATGCTAGATTACACAGAGTGACTAATTACGCAAATTTGTTCCATAAGATGCCAGAGCGCAAAATGCGAGCGCGTAGGTATAGCGCGAAGAATGCGCTTTTGGGAGTAGAGAGAGAGAGAGAGAGAGAGAGAGAGAGAAACATATCTGTATGTTCTATGTTTAGATGATTTATCTGTTGTGTGATCTCTGTATTTTCAACTCAGATGTGTGCTAGTTCTCTCTCTCTCTCTCTCTCTCTCTCTCTCTTCCCACCGAAATGTATTTACAACATCGCGGAAATATAAATAGATCTTACGATAAACGTTTAATCTATTTCATTTGGAAAATGTGCATATCGCGTGTTTCATCGCGCGTTTTATTTATTTATTTTTTTTTTTTTCTCAATCTTTGAATCGAGTTTGACAGTGTCGTTATGAAATAACGATTTTCGAATTTTTATTTTACGATCGTTTTCCGATATTTCTTTAATTCTCATATTCATTTGAAAACATAAAATAGAGAACGGGATGGATATTCCATTTGTGGACTTGCGGTGTAATATCGTATGGTCTAAACCCCACGATAAATAATTCTGATTCGCCGCACAATCTACTAGTACGCTCATGTTTTATGCATGCTGAACGCGTGCAGCGTGTAACGTGTTATATCGTCGTAGGTTCGCAATATACATACACGGGATCTATAAATCGCTACGAATTGTCATTCGCCTCTTTTATTGTTAGTAGTATTCTTAGTGCTTTCGCACCAATGAGCGAAGTCATCAGCCGGCGACCTGTTCCGGCTGCAATTCCATATTCTATCGTGAAAGACAACCTGTTATAGCATACACATCATGTATTCAATATATTCTTGTTGAAAACCCACTTTGTCGCGGTGGAATATATTTAGTAACTCTATATTTTATCTCTCTGGTTTATTGTAATCGAAAAATAAAATCACATAAAAATGTGGTGATAATATTCAGCCGAGAGTATGTTCCGTGTGTGATATATTCGCGATAAAAGAAACATATTTTGGACGCACGCATTTTATCTTACACTTTCGACTCGCAGAAGTGGATGCAAGATTTGCTAAAGCGGCCGATTCCCCAGTAGAACCGGTCGATTTATGACAAAACGTATGTGTTGCAGGTGCAACACACGATGCGGATACTATAAATTGCGAGAATTGCAGGTACGTACGGATGGACTCACGGCGAACGTTTAGTTATATATTCGGGCAGTTTCTCCCGTTGAGAGTGCTGCATATGTCATGCAGCCACGCACGCAAGCGTGAATATTACGCGCGGTGTCAATGTATACTCTGCGTCGTATCGATTTGAGATAACAAGCAATTTCCTCCCTCTGCTCTTTCTATATGTAATAAATCGAAAATAATCAAAAGAGAGAGAATAAAGAGAGATGTTTAAGAATTACATGTTGTACAGAGCAAGCGATCGCGGAAGATATACAGATGGACCGACGCTGCTGGTTACCGTATCATTAACGAATACGTACGCATGAACGCGCGTTTTCGGCGTGTTCAACATAGAAGATACATTTACACGATGTATGCGGAAACGTGAAGTTACATTCCGCGATGCCAGCAACGCGCCACGACGCGCATCGATCTCTCTGGGAATTAATTGCGCACGTCGACGCCGCCGATCGCTTTGTCACTTTCATGATTTGCGCTCACGTCGCGGTGCACCGCGAGTAGATTAGAAATTCTGCACGCGTT
Organism: Pseudomyrmex concolor; assembly: GCA_014839585.1. Lineage (NCBI taxonomy): Eukaryota > Metazoa > Arthropoda > Insecta > Hymenoptera > Formicidae > Pseudomyrmex > Pseudomyrmex concolor. The sequence continues at coordinate 191 of QVOB01021369.1, read as the reverse complement.
TCGCCCAACGCAAGTTCTCGCGCGCGCACACAAGAATGACGTTCTCGTCTATGGCACAGAAATTTCGCCGTCGGCGATGTTCCGCCAGCGACGATTTTTCTGTTCCGAAAAAAAAACTTCTCTGCATAGCATAATAAATATCAAAGCTATATTAGGTCATTAAGCATGAAACTTGACAAATAAATACATAT
>QVOB01021368.1:0-32913 GCA_014839585.1 Pseudomyrmex concolor | reverse complement strand
AGCGAAAGCACGAAGGTAAAAGGGGATGGTCCAATATTTGAGGATTCACGAGATGGCTGTGTACAACAATTCGCGTCGATTACACGCCTCGTCGAGAATTCAAAATTCACAACCACGAGCGTGACGGCCGTTGCGGCAATAATTATACGGCCGATGGGGGAGATACGTGTACGATTTGGGATGAGCTGTGCAAATACTGCGTGGGAGATAACAGGCGCGTCGGGATTCTCGCCTAAATTAACCCTCTATTAATCCGACAAGTGGGGGATCGCGCGCGCGAGCGGGACATCGTAAATTATCACCTACGACCCCTCTCGCTTGTGACACGCACCGTGTGTGACTGGCCGACTTCCATTTTTACGCCGTTTAATTGAATCCTATTGTTTGTAGACCTCGGTAATCTAATTCTCTTGCACGCTTTATATTGCTGAATCATTTAACTGTAGCGAATATAAATCTTAGCCATTCTCTCTTTCTCTCTCTTTCGGCACAGGGATTATAAATTGAAATATCTTTTGTATTTCAGTGCGGAAAAGAGAGAATTTACGATGATCTTTATGAGAGTGTCAATATTGCAAAGTTGATTTATCCTTTTTTTTTTTTTTTTGAGAAAGAACATCGAAGCATACACATAATTATTAACGTGCGCTATCGAACGTTTAGATTCTTAAAGAAGTGTAAGGAGAAAGTCACTACGTGAAAAATTTTTGAAAGAATTTTTTAAACAAGTCTGTTTTATATCACCGATGTGTGTTATTGCGAAGATTCGTCACTCTGTAGTTTCGCACGTTTCAACGACGGGGAAATGGAATGACGAAGAAATTGTATAATGTGTATCATCTCTCTTCTCTCTCGACCCTTTCAGAAAAATTGACGCCGAGAAGTTTCGGAGCCGGGTCTCGACATTCCACCGCGAAGGCTGACATATTCTTTGTGGCTGGAAATAATAACACTCACGTGGGGATCGTATTAGGGGGTGGCTATCTAATTACAGACATACAAATGAGCACGACGGGCCGTCTCGTCCCGAACGTTCCACTCGCGGCTGGTAGCGGCTGCGATATAGCATCAGGAGTGGCTTCTCGCCTCTCTTCGCTTCTCATAGTGGGAAACAGCGGTGGTGGGGCCCGTCGTTCGCGTCGGCGGCTTAAGGGGGCCAGGGGCCAGTGGGGCCTTCTTGTCCGATGAGGTGGCTCGCGCGGCGCGGGGACGCGACAGGGCCCGCTGCCGATCCTGGACCACCCAAGACGAAATTCACTATATAGTTTCTTCGCCGCGCTTACGATACTCGTTTCAGAGACTCTCTCAGTTTCGTTTCTTCTCTGTTCCTTCTTCGCGCGGTTCTTTCGCCGGCGCTGTCTCTCCGTTGCTCCCCCTGAAGCCTCTCTCGGGACCCCGCAGTCGCAGAATTGAATACGCAGCAGAATCTCGTATTCGATCAATCAGCTTGGTACTCAACGCAGTGGTTGTTTGCATTAAATGTACTCTTGTGTTTCTCACGACATATTTCAAACATGTGGTATTATCTTTTTCGTTTTTGTTAACGATCGCTATTCTACGTATATATTGTCTGATTGAAAATTTCGAATATCGGACAGATTTATTGTATATTTTAATTAATTGAACGCTCGAAAAGTGTACTTTATAAAAACACTCACGCTCTAAGATAAATTGTAGTAGGTTCGCTGTAAGAGCGGAAGGTTAACAAGCTTCGCGCAAAACCTGAACCTGATAAATATACATATATAGGCTTGATCAAAACCGCGCACACCTATTTACTTTTTCGTTCTTTCGGTTGAAAAAGCGACTGAATAAGATCAACGAGATCTGTCTGACCGATATGATCCGTGATGCTTGTCGCGAAAGTTAATTATCCCGAACAACGCCTTCCGTGAAAGAAATCAGGTAAGCCGGTGAGTAGGTAGCGAAAGAAAATACATTCAAGTGATACACGGGATACGGGAGACGACGGTTCGGCAAAAATCCACGCGCACAGAGGGAAAGAAAGAGAGAGAGAAAAGTAATCGCCGAAACAAAAATCCCTGAAGAGAAACCAGGCGCACGAAGAAGCGGCTACCAAGCTCGGAGTCGAGTCGAGCTGGACGAGCTGAAATACGGTTATGGACGAATCGCGTGATTAATACGTACGGCCGGCCGCAAACACAGTCGCGAACGCTCACGTCACACACGCTGGCACGCGCGTGTGTAAAACTCGATGAAACGAGAATCCTCTCCTACCGGTAGGCAGCGTTCGCGAGAGAGATATTTCATTCCGCGGTGTCTCCCCCTTTCGCCTCCCGTTCGCACGGACCCGCTTATCTGGCCAACGTCTCCCGAGGGTTGTCAGCCTTCGACCGGCGATTCGCGAGGAGAAGAGAGAAAGAAAGAGAAAACGAGAATGAGAAAAAGGGGAATGAGCGGCGCGGCAATCACGCGAACAGCTCTCGCGCAAACTGTATACGACCTGCCCGTCGCAATCTGAAATTCTATGATTAGAATTTACGGGTCGAAGATTCCGTCGAAATCGAAATCGGTCATTTACCTCTGTTGGCGAGGAATTTTGTAGCTCGGAGGATATAAATTTCGGTCGATTTTTGCCTTATAAACACGTACATCCCGCGGCGCAATTTAAATTTTAGTTTCCATAGATTATATGTAAAATTTATTATAAATGAGTAAAATTTATATATGTGAGAGAGAGAATTAACAAAGGATTCATTGATTAAGCGCTAAATCAAGTTGTTATCGTAACAAAAGATCGCCAGTATTAAAGTTGATTTTCTTTTGTTCGTTGTCCGCTCTGCTTTTGAACAGTCTCTCTCTCTCTCTCTCTCTCTCTCTCTCTCTCTCTCTCTTTCTCTTTCTCTTTCTTCGATCGATTCTCATTACGAATAATCGCAATATCAAGACACGCGTCGCTGCGAGAACGGCGCGGCGCGGCGTCTCCCGTCGAAGGATCGATATCCCCGGCTCTCGATCCGGCCCCAAGGGCTTCTCAGTCCTAACAAGGACAAACGGGTGCAAGCAAGGCCCATAACTTTATTCGACGACCATCGAAGACGATGTCGACAACAACGCCAATAACAACAACTTGCCTTTGTCCGGGCATCCGTATAGCAAGGATCTCTTGATATTCCCGTCGTGAGTCGCCGCCGCGCAGGCTGCCGATGGTTGGCCGTTTTCATCCACTTGCCTCCTTGTCCAAGTTTCTTCCGTCCTTCTCCCCACATCGCCAGACAGCGGTGGATTATACGTGAGGTGGGATGCGCAGGGGGATGAGACCCGAACGTGTACCGGAGGGGGAAAGGGACCGATGGATCTAAGGTCCGGCCTCGCTCGCCTCGTCTGGGACTTAGATCGAGCTCCGGCACATCCAAGGCGCCGCCCATTTTTCCGCGTCGAGACCCCCGATCGAGAGCAGCGATCGCGGAATTTCGCGGGGTCTTTCAAACGCGAAACGTGTTCGGATTTTGTCGTCGCGATGCTCACTCGCAGGAATGTCAGGAAGGTCCCTCGCATGAGATTCCTCATCGTGTCTGAGATCCCAGAATCTAAACGAGGTTTCGGTGCGCCTGAATACATAAAGAAGCGTCTGGCTGACGCGAATCTTTTTTTTTTCCCCGATGGTTCTCCTCTCCCATGATAATGAAATAGTTACAGAAGCTGAAAAGAGCAAAAGAAATTTTATATGTATCAGAGAAGATGCGCTTATATGCGCAATTTTATTAACCGACTGTGTGCGGTTAATAAAAATACACTGATTTACATGGTATAAGTTTCTTCTACGAATCAATAACTTTAAAATATTTTGCTTTAAATTAAAAAAAAAAAAAAACTGTTGAAATATTAATATAGATAAAACTTGTAAATCACAACTTGCGATCGTGTTTTATACGTACAATTATTAACGCTATTAATACCAAGAGAATTATATGACTGAATTAATTTGATATATTTTTTTATCAATGGAATATATAATGCAAACGAACCAAATACAAAACAAAAAGAGATATATTGTATAAATGAATTACGTTTTCATATTTATAAAGGTATAAATAAATTTATTTTTATGCTCTGTAAAAACAGTGCTCTGTCTGCCAGTAAATTACTAAAATTAATTTCACAAAGCAAACATCGTTCAACGTTATTAATATTCAAAATTCACTTTAAAGCGTTCGAAAGATGGTTCGATCTCTATATGTGCTAAGATTGTTTCATCAAAACGTTCACGGATCGATTAATGTTCTGTTCCTATACCTGATGCACGTCCTGCCGGCTAATAATAATCCTTACCCTACGAAAACGTGTCCATATATGCCGGACCTAACTATCTATCGGCAAGATAGATAATTATTTTCCCTTGTGTCTGTTTTCTCGAGAATGCTTAGACAGACGCTATGTGATGCGGCGATAATCGTGTCTGAGCTCAGGTTCGTTCCCATGTTTCTGAATTAGAATTACAGAAAATGTTTTGTCGGTGGAAGAAAGACCAATAAAAATTTCAAACAATTCGGAAAGAAATAAATTTAATATAAAGAACGGATTATATTATTGTACATCTATATAAAGAGACAGCCTGGACTAAATCCCGTTTTTATTGACGTAAAAACAGATGTCAAAAAACAGTTTCCCAGTTGATTCGATACGTTCAACGGATACGACATTTGCGAAGCGGAGTATAGGTAATTCAACGGTGATTTATGCGATAACACGCTCGGCTTTATTACCAGCGACCGTCTCGCGCATTTATACTGACGGTAAAGTTTTCGGATAATGGCGGCATTAGAAAGCCGCGGTAAACCTAAATGTCGCTTAGGTATTCGCCGATGGTCTGCCTTATGGTAAATATACGGGTCTCGAGGTCTCGGGGGCGATGAGTCCATAAAATAGAGAGTATAACAGACGGGGAGAAAGGGCGGCGGGAGGAGGGTCGGAAGAACGAAGGTATAGTCGGGGAGAACAGAAAAGGGAGGAGATAGAGGGACTCACGGTTGCACATCTGCCGCTTGCCATAAGGTGATACCAGAAAACGCTCTTGGGCTCTCCCTTGTTTCGAATGGCGGCCCATAGATCGATTCTACCCTATAGGAAACGAGACCGCCTTCCGCGGCGCGTGTGTTACGCCGCAATTCGTGCCAAGAAACAACCACTGACGCATGAGAATTTTATTCCCACACAAAATATGCTATCGTATATCTCATTTGCGCGCGCGTGCGTGGGTTTTTTTTGTTTTAGAAAATTCTGAAGAAACTCTCACCGCGTTACGTTTGTTAACGTTGCGAGTGTTTATCACGCGATAAGAAGAATAGTCGTAGTCAGCAGGATGATCAATTTTACGACACATCCTGTTGCGCGCTTCATAAACGAGAAGAGAGAGAGGAACTTTTATGCACTGACTTTGAAAATTTCGCGGCGCTCTCTTCTCGTTTCGCAAACAAACCGTTAAACGACTAACCGGGTAATTAGAAAAACGACCTGTCTGCGCTGCGGTACGCGCGCGGAAACTCGAGCTCGTCTCTCGATATTTCGCAGTTGAATAAATTACCTGTCAACGTCCGGACGCTCGACACACATCGCGCGCTCACCGCCGCAGATTGCGGCGCGAGAAGCTTTTTTTTTTTTTTTTTTTTTTAGACACGTTGTACGTGTGCGAAGTTGCATACAGGCGTGTGCAAATCCCGTCACCGGGATTGTGCAACCCGGAGTGTCAGCGGGTTCGTCGAGGTTCGTTAACTCTCAATTTTGCGGCAGGCCGCACGAGTCGACCCGATCGTTTCGTTTCGACTTCGCTCTTCGTTACGTACATACGTACGTGCGGCGATATTCCGCCAAGCGTCTGAGGAAAAAAATCGACTCTCTGCAGACGCGCGCGCAGTTAATGTTCCGCAGGATAAATTACAGCCGCGGTTACCCAGGCGATATTCGCCGAATGACCGGGAAATTAATATCGGGTTTATCGTTGGACTTGTGCTAAGCCGGCGACTATTAGTCGCGAATATAGTTTGGGAAGCAAAACTAAATTGTGAACAGAGAATAATAAATTTTTTCAAGAATGACATTCCCGATCGAACGCGTGTATATGTACTCAAGAACGCGCAAGATATATAATATCTCTTTTGCGAAATGTTAGTTTGAATTATGTATTTTGTTCGCGTTCGAAGATGAGCTGCACACTCGGTGAACAATAAATATTTAATATTGAGAGGCACAAAAAAAACTTACGTCATTAAAAGTCATTTATTATCGAGACTAACAACATTTTTATCTTAAAAAAAAAAACAATTAAAAAAAAAGTAAAATATACGACATATTTCGTAAAATATACAGAAGATGTGCACGATCGATTGATGATGACATCAGTGAGAGTTCGTAACGGATTTCTAGATTTACATACAAGAGAGATACACATTATCTCTCATTATCGTGCACGTTTCTCGACGCTGCGTGACATTTGAAAACTCCATGGCCGTTTTGCAATATTTTCCCGTTTTGTGCAATATGTATGCGTTGTCCGTGAACACTAAATCCCGCGGATAATGATGTCGTGCGTCACCGCGCGATAATCGTACGTCGCATGTGGCGAATTTAACAATGTAACGTTCGCACTTTGTGTAGTGCCGGTGAAACATAAAAAAGAGCTTGCGTTTTAATCGAACGGCGTAGATAAAAATTCTTGCGGGGGGTTAAAACAAAATAAAATAAAATAAAATAATACGACAGATCTTTCGACCGCGTGCGCAGAGGAACTGCAAATCAAACAGCAAATTGCTGCGCGTTCGCGCGGCGAGCTGCAAAAAGGAGTACGGGAAAGAAAAGGAGAAGGAAAAGCAAGAAGATTCAGTAAGGCGCGCGTGCCGCCATGTTCCCGATGGAGAGTCCACTACGAAATTACTCGTACGCGCTAGCTCGGAGACAAAAACTAATGGCTTTCACGCTAGCCACTCGAGATTAATTAACGAAACAACCAAAAATGGCGGCCTGCGTGTTCCGCGACGAAAGACCGTACAGGACGGGATTCTGCGCATTCTTTTCTCTGGATATGTATGCGCATACGATTTGAATGAGAAACAGGGATCCCGCATCTTAATGCTAAAATATAATTAATATAAGCAGAAGAGTACGACATAAATATATATATAGCGAAAACGCACATTCTTCGAGATGACTCAATTATTATTAAACTGCACGATTCATTTTTCTCTCGCTGTTTCTTTGTGCAATTTTGTATTATAAAAATTACGCAAATTTCACGTTTTAGCACGTGTGTGGACGAATTGTGAAAAAATTATATGAATAGGAAATAATATGATTTTTTTTCAGACTGTACATACAAGTTTAAATAATAGATAATAAGCCATCAGAGAAATTACATAAGTATCTCATGGGCTTTCAATAATGTTCAATGCGAAATGGCTTTATATATCCGAGTTAGTTCTTCAAAAAGCAGCTGTCTGATTGTCAGACGTCTCGAAGTAGCGATCGTACGCGCGGATGATACAGACGAGTCGGGGGTTTCGGCTTTCGAAGGAAGACGTAGGCGAATCACACGACAGCTTGACAGACAGACATTAACGATCCGCGATGGATCCGCGTGATTGCCATCGCCCGATCACGCACATCGGCTTCTCACAGACGCGCGAGCCGAGACGATTTTCTTGTCGGTTATTGTGTTCCGCGTATTGATTACATAGAGAGAAAGAGAGAGAAAAATTAATATCATCAATAATTAAGTTTTAAATTTTATTTTTTAAAATTGATTTTTTTCCTAAAATCTATTAATGAAGGAATTTTTTTCTAATTAAAAACAAATTTATTAAACAGAAGAAAAAGAATATATATGTTTATCATAAGCAATCGTTTTTATTGATTGTGACTTACGAATTGAGTACATTAATTATTATACGTCATTATAATAAACCAGATTTAAATGCCGATTGTCGAAATAATACGTGCGATTATGCAATGTATAATTACACATCACCGACAAAGAGGATATCATCTCCCGTAATTGCAATAAATTCAACATAGGACAATTTCAGGGTCCATTATGCGCCTCCCATTATACACCGCAATTTTGGTCTGTTATAACTGTACGCGCCGGCGTCATTAAGTATCCAAACTCATTATTGTTCTTATTCGGCCGCTTCCAAATCATTCACAACTCTTTAATTTGCTTCTATTAAATTACACAAATTTTAAATTCGCTACGCTAAATTTTTTGTGCCTAAAACTCTATTTCAAAGATCATATTTGTTTTTTGTTTTTTTTTTTTTAATTCAAGTACTTACAGTAATATTGCAAAATAATTGTTTTGTTTCCTCTCATTGTTACAATAACGTTTCAAATTATTGACGTTTTTTTTCTTTCGAACAACGTACGCGTGACACGAGGTTCCATCGCCGGCGCGAATCACGATCGCATTAACGCGCGCGCGGTACAGCTGTCAAATTATCGAAGCGCCGTGCATCTCTCAAGAAATTCATCTCCATCAACCACCCTCGTAGCGGCGCGCGATCCCGCGGGATAAGAACGGAACACGCGCGCGATCTTCTTCGTCCGCGCGCGCTCGTTGTGTTGTCCGTGCGCATATGTGCACGCGTCGGATGATCGCGCTCACGCATACGCATGCGAATGTCTCGAATGGCGCGCACCTCGCATGGTGGTTTCCACACGCGTAATCACCTGTCTCGTCCATCATAAGGCCCCGTACCCCGGCCAGATGTAATATGCCGTGGCCCACGCAAAACCCGTCCGACATCCCAACGTTTCAACACACGCCCACGAACGGTCGGCTCGCTTTCAAAATGTCGTAAGTCAAATTGCCCCGGAGTGCACCGTTTCATCATCCGGACGCACACGGGCGCATCTTCGCGCCGATGCGCCCGGCTATACGGTGCGCGTTGTACGCACGCACTTGAGGACCGATACGCGCGAGCGCGTGGGTGGATGCGCGGCGGCCTAAGCACGTAGTGGTACATGTGTGTGTATGGATCGACGGACAGGCACATCCGCGATCAAATGTACGAGATCGCTGATTAGCGGCGAACACACGGCAGTTCCATTCGCGTTAGAACTTGCGAGCCGAGGTCTCCAACGAGAGGGAGATTCGGTTAAGTTTTATCGATTAAAGAGAGAGAGAGAGAGTTTGGATTAACTTACACTGGCTATTTACAAAAGTTTATTTAATTTTCTGAGTTTATAGTAAATTCGATTGTTGAATTTAAATTAAAGGCGCGAGACAGGAAAAGCGTATTTCGTATTATCAAGATTCGCGTACCAAAAGTATGATTTATCAGCGAGAACGTTTAGTCTGACATTCGATCTCGGAAACGCGTATGTAACTTGCCCAATTACCATAGATTAGACCACATCACAGAAGCGTGGAGAGAATTGTAGAGGAGATTTCGAGAGAAAGAGAGAGAGACACGAGCTCCAAGCAGAAATATGATACATATCGTATATCTAAAAAGGCACCGACGATGTTTCATTAGGCATACTTACGGTGATACTTCGGTAGAAAAATCGAGGGACGACGAGAGTTCTCCCCAACGTGTGATCCCATGCCGGCAATTATCTTTTTGATGTTAAATGATTGTGTTGCGTGCAATATTTTACAGGTAACAAAAACTACACAAAGAGAAAGAGAAGAAGAAGAAAAATACTACAAAAATTAATATACTACACACAATAATCTTTATTTAATAATACAATGAGAAATGTAAAGCGCGAAAACGAAGAACGAATAACATAAGGGATCGTACTTCGGTCGGATCTCAAAAGAAGCTCTCTTCTGTCATTATAATGTCAAACGCACCTTACTTGAAAACAGTTGAAATAGTGTGTATCAGTATAGTTGCTACGTGTAACGCGAAACACACGGTTGACAGCTGAAATAATATATCACCACCTCATCCTGTGGGTGGGCAACGAAATGTGGTTGACAGCCCTTTCCACATATGCGCTCCGCGCTATTTTTCTTACACAACGCACATTTAAAGTATCGCGCACATCCCCCGTCTTTATCAACATGTAATTTGCCGTTTGTACCGAGGGAGGGTTAATCTTTAATGTTATGAATAACCACGCGTGACTATTGCTGCCGCAACGTTGTATGAAAATAACCGTTATTTTTCTCAGTCGGGTTTTCAGCGCTCAACGAGTTGGAACGATATCTGTTTGTACGAAAGAGATTCCACGCGCGATGAACGAACGTGAAACCGATATCGGGACGCGCGCGCCTTCGCGGCGCCTAAAACGTGAAGTCCCGCAATAAATTGTCGTCGAAGTATGTATCAATAACCGACGAGATACGCAACCTTTTAAAGTGCCGTTTAATAGTCGCGCCGCCGCCGCTTCGTCGTTTCTCCCGGGGCCCCGGGTGGACTTTGAATAACGATCCATGACGAATTCGATGGACAGCCCCACCTGAAACCGTCTCACCAGCTGGTATTTATCCGACGGCGCGACGCTGCTCCATTTACAATTTACATGATACGCCGGACACGTCGAGGGAGGTGAAGGGAGGAAAAGGGAGGTGAAGATGTGACCCCGGTCGTTAGAAAAGCGTGAAAACTTCGGAACTTCGGTGTAAACAACGCGGGTGGGCCGTTCCTTTCTCTCTCTCTCTCTCTCTCTCTCTTTCTCTCTCTCTTCTCGGGCCGGACTTTCTTGTCTCTTTTTTTTTTTCAGGGGATACCGTTTCACCTGCATTGTTTCACGGTGAGTTAGGTCTTTCCATGGTGCGACGTCCGCCGTGCTCAGCGAACCGCGCAAGCGCGAGCGCTTGCCGCAATTCATCAAAACCGCGGTTGAGAGAGGAGGTAGAAGCAACGCGTTGCGAGTACCTATCGATATACCGCGTATAAAACCAATATCGGATTATGCCGATAACGATTGCCTCGTCACGATACGCCTCGGTCGTGCGCGCCATCCGACATTAATTAATCGCGCCGATGTCTTCGTAATCTTCCGGTCGTTGTTGTCGAGTCGGATTTTCACGCCAGCAAAGTCATCGTTACCACAGCTATGAAGTAAAAAGTGACGACAACGGCTTGATAAAAACAATTTCTACAAATAGAAACGTATAATTCCGCATTGCACGTTTCGCTCTTAAGCCATACGTCACGCCTATATCCGGTCTCCCGTTTCCGGTTGCCAAAAACACGGCCGGATTCTCGCGAGCGAGGAGATGAGAAGGCGCGAAAAGAAAAAATAGAAATTAACCGCAAACCACGCATACGCGGCGATAATGTTTGGCAACACGCGCGGCCGACCGGGCGGATCTGCTCGGGTAAATACGCGCGGACACGCCCGTCGCAATTACACGAGTGCCTGCAAGTATAATGAGGCGTGCGTTTTCATTGTGATTTATGCAACGTGCACGGGGCCCGTGTGTGCGTGGCGAGAGGAACCATCCCTTCTCTCTCTCTTTCTTTTTCGTCCTGGCCCAGCAGTAAATTTATGTAAAATAGGCGCGCGGAATATTGAAGCCGAAAACCAACGTCGGGATCCTCGGGCCTTTCGATGCCGATAAAAAAGTTGTACGTACGTTAGTTTTTGGTTGGGGTGCGTGCGCTCTCTCTCTCTTTCTCTCTCTCTCACAGTTAATTGGCACTTTTAAAAGCAATTCTCGTTACGTATGTATGTATGTGCAAATATATTCTTCTTCCAGTCGTTTCACGAAAGCTCGAAGAAATACACACAAATGCTTGGATAAACGTAAAATGCGCCTTTCTCAAATCACACGTCCGTGCGCGCGTAAACCATAATTAAATGTAAATTTGCCGCCCACTTGTCTTTGATTGATTCGCAAATGTCTCGTAATGGGGCGCTAGGTCAATTTGTTTGGCCGCGCGCGTTAAATATGCAATCTCGGAGGATCGTCGTCGTCGGGTTCTCGACGAGGGTTTCGCATTACCGGCGATTTCGCGAGGCAATCGTCGCGCGGACGCGGAGAGAGATATTAACCCTAAAGGATTGTAAATATCAATGCGTAATAAATTACGTTGAATAGGCGAGATTACAGGCGTCTGACTGGTGATTTAGCCGGATGATTTTTGCGCACGGCCGACGCGTCGTGTAATACTCTGTCATTAATACTTTTTCTCTCCCTCCGTTCATGCGCGACGAAATAATAATATTTTTAGTGCAGTTCGCCGCGGCGGGGAAATTACACGCGCGGCAAAACGACGGCGACCTCCTGCGAGAGTGCGGCATCCGCCGATATCTCGCCCGGGAATCCAACGTCCCCGCTGCTTTCTGCAAAACTCTAAAGCCGTAATGGAAATTGTATATTACTCAGTACTTTGACGTTTTACTCGTACCGTAATTTCTCGCGCGCGTAATGGACGTCGACGGCCATTAGAGCTTAGGATCAACTATATAACCGTTTTATCCGAGAGACGCAGAAAACTATTATAATGCCGCGAGAAGAAAACGGCGCGCCGCGCAAATGGCTGTTTCGTTGTCGAATAGCAAAACGAGAATCTGAACAACCGTAGAAAAAAAAAAAAAGAACTTCTCTTTTCAGTGCACATTAAATCTTTCTCGTACGACCGAGGTAAGAACTGTCGGCTAACAGTTTTTCCGCATTCTGAAGTGACACGCATTTATATGACAACAATATAAATATACATGATAATCACGAACGTCGAGCGTTAAGATGGACACGTAATAGATATAAAATGATGAATTGATAGAGTAGACAAACGTTTATGAACCTTATCTCAGATAGTCGCGTCGTTAATCCTGAATCGACAAATAAATACATATATATATATATATATATACATATAGGCGCGATTATTCCGTGTGTATTTCAAGCGATAAATTGATCGACCTAAACAACTCGTCAAAATGCTGACGCATAACCCGCCCGACATGACAGGCGTCATGGACCTCGCGTGTCCCGCTCGGCCGGTTTAATACTATTCGGTTACATGTATTATTCAATCAGCCAATAAGAAAGAAAACACGCGATTCGTACGATCTATGAGCGTGTCGGAGGAGCTCAGCGTGGGTGGACAAACGCCGCATGAATCGTCTTCGTTAAATTACGCGAGACGTTTGAATACCTAATAAAAACAAAAACAAAAAAAAAAAACAAATAAGTGTGTAGTTAAAATAAATTGTTTAAATTCATTTGTAGAAATTAATTAAAACTTTTAATCTAACGTAACAGAACGTGTGAATCGTGTAGTTGCAATGTCTAAGCAGTTTGTTATTTAAGATATGTTCACAAATAAAATATACATGCGCGCTATTCTGAAAGGTGATGCCCATCAAACAATCGTTTAAACTATAAACAATAGACTCGTAAGTCTACAGACAATTTCTGCAGAAAATGTCACGATCAAATCTGACACTCAATTGTGTGTAGTTTTTGTTGTCGATTGAAAGTTCGATTTTTGAATAGTAGCCGCCATAATAACGAGCTTTTTACATTCAGATTATATGTGCGACTCCGGAGAATATGTGGCGCGTTCGGTCTACAAAGCAGTAAAATATTTGCTTTCTGAATATCTATACGCAGCGAAATATCGCTACTTAGCGCCCACGTAAACCAACGAGCACACCTGGCAATCTCTCATTCTTTCTTTTTTTATTTATTTATTTATTTTCTTAAGCTTTTTCACTTTTTTAAAAAATCATCTATATACTAAATCTATTAGCGATGTTAAAATTAAATTTCCTCAGTTGTTTCGCTTGTACTTGAAATCGTCGTAGTGTCGCTAATATCGGAAACGATCGCATTTGGATGATTTTGCTTACCGAAGAGCATAGTCGCTTTTCTGCAAGATCTCGTGCTGCACTCCATTAAAGTGTTGTCGCACTTGTTCAAGTCGCACTTGAATCCCAGTACGCGTTTCGGTCTGAAGCGATTATAGAGAGACTTAACTTTCGTCGCTGTTCGCTTTGTAGTCGTCTCGATAAACGGCAAGGCACTCTGTCGGAAGTTATTTATTGAGAGTCTTCAATTCACAACACGAGAATATATTCCGGGGAGGACACGAAGATGGAATACAAAGAACCTGTAGCTTTTTAGAAGCTTCTTCCATTTTGGTTTTTAGTCTGCCGGACAGTGGTATTTTTCTCGCGGGCTTTGTCTCGGATTTCTTTTGACAAAATGATGATTCACGCAACGTTCGCGGTTTGTACTTCGACGTTTGTGCTCTGAAATTTATGTAAAATGTATGATTGACATTACTGCGGTCGAACTGCTTCCGAACTCATTGAGCGAACGCGGTCTTTTTTTTTTTTTTAGTACGTACACGCATGTAATGTTTCTCACACACATACACACATGTATCGATAATGTGATATTATATCTTCTTCATATTTAAAAATTGATTATCAAACGAACATCATGTACCTATCTGTGGGAATGAGTTTCCCACATTCCGTGCACGCTTCCGGACACTTGTTCTCAAAAAAAAGTAACTTAATTCTCACTAGAGATTCGGACGACGTCAAACTATCGTCATCTGTCGATGTACTGTCCTTCTTCTTTAAAATCGCTTCGGATATTTTAATATTCACGGACTTGTCGAACGATTTGATTTCTTCATCTTTTTTTTCCATTTTAATTTTTTTGTAACAATTTTTTTATTGTCACTTTGTTTCCAAGTTCGATCTTTATATCGTGTTTGCACTTCCAGTCAAAGTTCTTTGAGTCGAAAGTGAAGATCTCACTGTCGCCGGTTCGCGTAAAATCACAAAAGTCTTCGAGCCCATTTTTAACTGAGTGTCAATGAAAAAACATGGGCTTCTTGCTATTGTAAGAATTTTCTCCATTTCGCGTGTCTAAATTTAATTATAAGTTTATAGAAAAGATTGTAGGAAAAAATATTGACGAAAAGTGAATTTGATATATAACCTTGTCATTATGTCTATTCGAAGAACGTGTACACACATTCCAAATCTTGTTTTTGAAAGTTCTGCAGAACTTAACAAGTCTGCGACACGCGGCCGGAATTGTGAAATATTTTAAGTATAATAAAAGGTAACGTCTACAAATATAAAAAGACGAGAATGATGAAATCAACAAATCAAATTTAAAAGCTGAATGTTATACAAACTTGATAAACATATGTAACAGAGATATAGCGATAGTCGATATGTTCATACTTGTTGATAATCTCGAGTAGTTAAAAAAACGTGAGAATTAATTTATTACATCGTTATTGTTTTTGGTGTGTGTGCTTAATTATAATAATTAAATAAATAATTTTATAAATGTTTTATAAGATTTTTTTTATATACATATACCATTAATCTTTTCTAATCTTTGGAATTCTTGTTGGAAATAATTTTTGAGGATGATAAGCACCTTTCTCATTAGTTCCTTTTGTTTTAAGTTTATGATTTGTTACATTTCTAGATGGTAGTTTCTGAAAGCGCGAACAAAATGCCAATTAATAGGGAGAAAGATGCAAGAAAATAAGATTTTACAAACGTAGAAATTTGTTTTTATGCGCGTTTACCGAGCTCAAATCCACGTTTGATTCAAAATCGATATATTTTGCGCTCGCAGTATTTTCGCTGCTAAATGTTTCACGCGGGCTCAACGTGTCTTCGATTGTTGTTCCTGTATTTTCGCCGTACCACATTTCTCTCGGTGGCATAACTGAAAATCACATCTCAAATGTACATGGGTATATTTTATTCGTTTTTATTCATCGATAATAATAATGTATAATAAATATGGCTAAAATTATTATTATAATATACAACAACTCTTGTTCTACTTTACTATTCGATCTGTCGGTTTTTATATCTTTATTTTCAGGTTGTGTCTTGTCGCGTGTCTCTTTGGACGTGGTCGCACCCGACCATTCCGGGACTTTCTGATCGCTTTTCTTACCGTCCCGCGCTTCTAACCAAAGCTCAGTAGCAACAATGCTCTGATTACTTTTGGCAGTTGTTTCAACTTTTTGTTGAGTCGAATCGTATATATCAGTACTATATAAGACAAAATTGCTTTAAAAATACTTTTTAATATCAGAATAACCGTTTTTTTTATGCGAAAAACTGTTTATCTTAAAAAAAAGTAGTAATTTAATATAAAAACTTTTGAAGTTACTTTGTAACTTCAACCACAGTCGATTTCGCATTAACAGCGTACGGTGCTGCGTAAGAATCTGTATATTCTTCCGTATGCTTCTTCCAATTCGTGCGATAATTCGCTTCATTTGGAATTCTTCTGGAAGAATTGCGGAAGCAGAAATCAGCGATGTTATCTTTTTTACTTGACGCGGTTGTTGCAAAACGACGTGGTGGTATCTGCACAGATGAAAGTTAAAAAATAAATTTTGTATATTGAGGGTCACGTACTGTCACGTATAAGTAAAAATTCAAAGACCTCATCGATTCCTTCTTCAAATAGTATTAGAGTAACCGACGATCCATCCAGAATTCCATGCAAATGCGGCAATGTTTGTTCACAACAAGTTGCTGAACGCTCCTTGAGAATCTTCCACCAGGTATTTTCATCTTCTAAAAACGTCTTTATCTTTTCCAATTCTCGCGCGCAGCTCTGCATCGCATTGCGAGCGCTTTTGAAGTCAGTTATTCTCGCATCCGATCTTAACCTCTGCTAGATATTTTTTTTTGTTTTCAATTTATATTAACATTGCGCGATATATGTATATGTAAAACTCTAGCATACGGTTCTCTTTACACAAATCACATAGTATCATGTTTACACGTTGCTAAATTACCTCTCTGTCAAAATATTTCGATCCATCGCAATCCTGTACGGGATTTCTCTTTAACTCCTGCACTTTGTTAGCGATACGACCGACATTGTAGAAACGTGAATCAAGTTCGGATTTCAAATCCGTACCGACTTTCGCATCATATCTCCTCGGATCGTACTCTCTTCGCCTCGTGACAGACGATTTATAACGGCTTTCGAGAGCGCGCGGATTGAAAGCGGGTGGCGGGGTGAGATGACTGCAGATCCTGCACGGAGGTTCCTGAGAAGGCAAAATATCGCATTTGAAAGGTATGTGCATTGTCGGAAATGCAACGCAAGTTATAACCCCATATTTTTTATCGCGCAGCACTTCTGAAGTCTCATTAATAGATCTAATGCACAAGCGTTCAAGTGCAATTGCATCACAACGTAACACGCATGCACACACATGCAAAATATCTATCTGAGAATGTGGAAAAACGCGATAGTTACGTACCATCCAGGTTATAAAGTTTTGATACTTTATTTTTTTTTTTTTTTTTTCTACTCTTGATTTTTACACATTGTACAACATTGTCGTGATAGATTCAAGAATATTTTCGTGTTACAGCGTAAATTTGAAACGTCATTATTGTTTCATTAAGAATTTGTGTCAATACTACATAATTTTCAACATTTAAATAATTCATAATGAAATTTTTTTAGACGTTCTATAGTGCAACATTGTTTTTTGTAAGAAGATGAAACTTCAAGTAGTTAATGTGTACAACGAAAACCTACAAATTTTTAGTGGCTTACTATCTTACTCGATATTTCGTTCATGCATGTCATTCAAATACAATATAACTGTTGTTTCTTAATCACTATATATCTACATCTACTATATACATCTGGAATTTCGAAAGTTTATAGTTTATGTACACAAGTTTGTTCTCGAGAAGCGAATTTTTTTTTAGTTTGGCGCGGCAGAATGACACTTAATTCTAGATTTTTATCTTGAATAAATTTATTTTTAAGAGCGGATAAGATCGTCTCTCTTGTACGAATCTACAATCTCCAGCAGCATGTGGTCATTGTAGCGCGAATAATCTCTTCTTTGAAAAATGATCCGACCAGTCTAGTGAGAAATGAAACGGCATTTGTACCACTGCGACATTTATTCTGAAAACGGTCTTTGGATCCACCTTGTGGCTCTCACCTATATATGCGACACTATACAAATTCGTTCTTGTTGTATGCAAACAACATTGTAATGACGCACTTAATAATTCGGGAAACAGTTTTTGCGTTTTTTTTTTTTTTTGAAATTTTTATTATTTTTGGCAATGATATATTTATACATTTGTATTTTATTATAACAGTTTATATTTTTATATTAGTAAAAAAAGAATTTTTCATTTGAATAAACCGAAGCATTATAACACGACGACTTGTTTTCACAAAGAAATCGACAAGTCGATGTAAGAATGTATTGCGGTGTGAAAATTCGAGTGGCTTTAAATCGTACAGGAAAGTCGGGTGTTAAAAAGACGAGCTTGTAAACGATTTGTTTACGCGTGCGCGCTTCGAGTCGGCCTGAATTCGGGGGGTTTTTCTCGAAAATCTTGGCCGGAATATATCCCGAGCAACCGGCATAATTGCATTGTGACTTGGAGTCGCAAGCCACGCACGACTGGACTCTCACAATAAGGTAACGTGAAAAAAAAAGTCAACGAGATCGCTGCCGGTGAAAATCAGGACTCTCGAGAGTGTCGCGCACCCATTCATTTGCAAAGGAGCGTGGCGCGCGGTATTATGGAATCGTAAATGGGATCGTTTTCTTGCGATCGTCCCGTAAGATAATCCCGCAACAACGTCGAAATTGGGTCATTCAGGTGCAAAGCAGGGTGAACTCGCTATTCTTTTCTAATTTCAATACCGAGAATTTTTCACCCAAACCGTCCGTATCGTCTTTTGATGTCATTTTTTGTTTTTTTTTTTATTTTTTTTTTTGTTTTTTTTGTTTTGTTTTACAAAATAGGAATAGATTTCGTCGCTGTATGGAGTGAACAAACATTCACTTTACAATTTCATTTCTATTCCATTCTTTCCTGAACTAAACCGTGCATATGATTAAGCAATAACATCATTTCAGGACGTTATATGTCTGAATACACACCTGCGCTATCGTATACGTGTTGAAGTTTTTTTTAAATAAAAGAGTATTACACATTAATGACGCACAAATAATAATAACGTGTAAAAAATAAAGTACCGTATGATAATATTTTTAAGCTAAACTAGGTAATACGTATTTATTTGTGACGAATAAAACTTATCCTTTTAAAAAACTTGCCTCTCTCTTCTCAAACCCTATTTTTATCTATGATTCTTCTCTCACAAGTCCTCGGGACAAAGTAAAAGAAAGTATGACC
Organism: Pseudomyrmex concolor; assembly: GCA_014839585.1. Lineage (NCBI taxonomy): Eukaryota > Metazoa > Arthropoda > Insecta > Hymenoptera > Formicidae > Pseudomyrmex > Pseudomyrmex concolor. Next base: position 13,803 of record QVOB01021368.1, on the reverse strand, counting down.
GCATTAAAGGAGTTTCACGGCTGGCGCGTATGTAACAGGCGAAGAATGCGAAGCGCGCGCGATAAAATTCAGCTCGTAAATCTTCGTCGAATGGATTGTTTGCGGACGTGGATGCGCCGAGGAAGTTGCGCCATCCCGAAATTGGGTTATTCAAGTGCAAAGCAGGGCGTCGATGGCGGACGAGCGCGATCCTTCAATGTCGTCCACTATACGAAGGCAGCTTGCGAAGGAGTATCTACTTTTTCTCTAAAATACGGATTTCGTTCGCGGCACCATGAAAATCGGTTAAGCGAGTTCATGAATTTTCATGTGAATTCCCTTTAAACTGGTATCACGCGTATCGTGTCGCGTATACCTACACGTCCGGACTATCACATTCTTTTCTGTCACGTCACACTTTTCACTAGTGCGATATGCTAACTTTTTTCAACTGTAGCTTCGCGATCCGCGTTGTAAATTTTAATCGAATTTGAATTGTTTGCAAACGCACATTGTTCGATTCTCACGTTCGCAGACGTGCGGAGAAAACTATCTTAGTGGCATAGAATTCGGCGATCCGTAAAGAGACGACCGGACCATTTGTCGCGATATGGGTGATCCCGCCGATCCTCTCATTTCGGTTGACAGTTATGGAACAGGTAAATGCCTCCGCGGGGCCTCTTTTTATCGCGTTTTCACATTCAGCGTCGGGTCGACAAAGGAGATCGAACAGAGTCACAAAGAACGCAAAGCCCGCCGCAAAGTCAAAATAAAGTAATTGTTGCTCCTTTGTCGCGCTCCTTGCCTCCGCGTCGCGAGATCTTCCCCCTTTGGAATATCGTATTGGGATGACACGATTCCCCACGGTCGCCTCTTTAATCCCATCCTGAATGTCGCACTTTTTACCCGACAGATACACAATGTAAGATCTGTGTATCGTCTAACAGCATTTTATAACGCTCGATAGAATTAACTCTCGAAGCGCAAAGTCATCAAACATGTTGCACGCGTATTCTCAGTATGTGTGTGTGTGTGTCTCCGGGTTCTTTCCGTTTCAATTTATTTTCAATAAAAAGATTCCGAGGAAGTCAAATAACATGTTATATATAATCTTGTATTTGAAATAGATGGTTTTCTCATAACGAGTGTCGCCAGGTTACCTTTTTAAGATCGCTGTTTCTTTTCATTTTTTATGTTCTGTCTGGACATTCTGTTCGTATTTCGTTTATAGTTTTCTCTCAGCTTGAGATTACAAATCGTTTTATAGAATTTTTCTTTCTCTCTGATGTCTCTGTCTCTCACCGAAGCAAAATAATATATCAATTGCGAACAATTGGCGGTTCTTTCTGTAGAAAAATGTCAAAAATAAAAATCTTTTGTGAAACAAACGATATTATAACATGATGAATTCATTTTGGGTGGTCATACTAATGATGTTTCTAGTGCAAAGCATAAGTATATAGGATGATGACACTTATTCACGTCAATTTTTATTTTTCTAACTCGTGAATTTTACGAGTACATATGTACGACAACGCACGCGCGAGCAAGTAGAGATGTTCAACTTCTTTCAACTATTAAGACAACATTAAACTATGCTGTTACAAATTTTTTTGACTTTTATTTAGAGTTTCTACAAATTTCAATATTAAAAAAATATATCGTACAAAATAATTTTTTGTTTTATGGTTTTTTTACAGAAATAAATAAGTTATATATTACACAAATATCTTAAATGTTCGTAGAAGATCTGTGTTTCCCTGACTTTTTATATCTGGGGAAATTTAAAGCGAGAAAACCGAGCCTTTTTCTCCTCCCCTTTTCCCTCTGAATTTTCAAAACGAGCGACCACCCTGGGCGACAAAAGTTTCGACTTTTGCGGTTCGTTTCATCCCAAACACGAACGCATAGATCATCGGGTGTCGTTATGTTTACACCACAGACGTCCAAACTACACATTCGGGATTCTCATCTATTAAGTGTGCAAGGGATCATTCAAAAGATCTATACACAGACGGGGTAAAGAAAGAGATTGTGTTTGACTGTGTGTACCTGAATCCGTAGGTGTAATTTGCCGGCTTTATTGTCTAAAATGTTTGAATCAGCCGCAAAGCACGATTTCGTGGATCAATTTGTTATGGGTGCTGTAAACCGATATACGCAATTTTATTTGTAGCTTCTGCAGATATAAACGTCGGGGTCTAAACTTTTATGAGTGTTATTTACGAAAAGAGTTGACACTCGTTTTCTTCGCAGCTCGTTTACGCAGCGCGTAAAACATCTTTCTTTCGATATTGCGACGTTTGAAAAAATACACAAAAATGCACATGTTTATTTATTCTATAACATTAACATTTTTTGTCTCGTTCTTTATGAATTTATTTTTATTATGTGTAAATAATATGTTATATATAATACATACATATATATGTATCATATACTTTCTATTTTAACATATTTTCTATTTTACGTGTTTTTTTATGTGTATTGTCTTTTTATATAATAAATAAATTTCTCTCCGGAAAATTTCTCTTACAATACAACAAATGTCAAAAATATTGTTCTCTAGATAGTGAGCCGCATGAAACATCCGTTATTCAAAAACGTACGTTCGGACCGAACTGTGCGTCGTTCTCTCACCGGTGAAGTAAAAATGAAGAACGAAGCAGATCTATAACCACCTACCTAAACGATCGAGGCTGCCAACTATTAATGTCGCGCCACAAGAGTTCCGACAGTGTTTACACTCTGCACTATTCGGGGCGTGCCCACGACACAACGCACAGTTATCCTCTGTCTCTACCTTCGAGAAGGGCCCTATCGATCCTTATCTGGACGACACCATGACATCCTTCTCTTGATCCGCCGACACCGGTCTCGCCGATATCTTCAATTCCCTCTCTGGCATCCCCGAAGGCCGAGCCACCCTTTTTCACAACCGGTCTGCAGCGGCTTGGCTAACACGCTCGCCGCTCCTCACATAAGACCGCCATCAGGACGTCTCATTTTCAGATTGTCTCGTTTCAGTACCGACCTTTCAGCGACGAATCGCTGACGCGCATGCCAACGAAGATAGGTAGAAAAAAAATTCAATTTTAAAGTCAACATTTAAAAAATCCATGTTAATTGTGTCGCGCAATTAATTTTACTCGTGAATTTTTCTCTGATTGAAGTTTTCATTGTGAATTTGAGAAATATTTCATTTTAAAATTATTTGTCGTAGATTTCGTAAAAAGAACTTGGCTTATCAACGCGGTCTATTGTCTCTTTCAATGTAATATAAATCTTAATAATGCAAACTAGAGGTCCAAAAGTGATGACGCTAATATCGCATTTACATTCGTCGCGCTCGAGATCGAAACATCTTCGTTCGCGAAGTCTATCTATCAGCATGCGTCACGTTCTCTCACGCGCTTGTGTTCGCCAAACCCCTCTGGTACACTATGTATTCATTATCGTTCCGCATGTAGGGGCGTACACTTCTAATGATTAGCCGTTGTTTGGTTACGCCTTGGCAACGGCAATTGTCAAGATGGTCCAGCAACCATCTCGAAACGCACTGACCATGTGTCGCGAGTCCACGTGTGTGTGTGTGGCTTTAATCTGTGCGCAATTGCGTTAACGAGCGTTGTTAAAATGATTCGATAAATCTGAACATCAGAATGAATTTTAATTTCAAGAAAGAATTCAAAAAATTATACGTATCATTATATATATATTTATTTATTTTTTTAATCTTTTAAAACTTAAAAAAAAAACAATTTGTCTTGGAGTAAGAAATCGACGATCGTCCGTTTTCCCTCGAACATGAAACTTCGATCGATCATTAAGATCCATTGCAACACGCTTCGAATCAGTTTTCTTCACATGGTGCCAGGTGAACTCGTTCGCTGATGTTGCAAGTACAGTGTTTCGGAATATGGTGGTGATTAAAGCTCTGCGTTTAAGACCGAGTTTACGTTTCCGTGACTTCGTAATCACGCGCGGCGCGCGTAGTTACGAACGGAGAGCCGGTCATCAAGCGAAATTAGGGGGCAATCTCTCTCTCTCTCTCTCTCTCTCTCTCTCTTTCTCTCTTCCTCTTGCACACGAACGACGTTAGAAACACCGCTGTCACGCGTTTAACGCGAGCAATTTCAGCGATGTTTACGCATACGCGCCGCGCGCACGCTCGAAGAGCAGACTACCTATCCGTGTTTTAATCGCACGGTTTATTGACTGCAGTCCGTCGCAAACGGCCGTTAATTGTGCGCAACGTCGTCGATTCTCGGTGAGAAATACACCCATTAACCCATTGACATATCAATCCTTCCCGTGCAAGAAACGCAAGCGTCACGGATCAATTTCGCAGTCGCTTTGAAAGTGAAGTGGAAATCGATTTTCCGTCGGTGACTTAAACGACTCGCGAAGAGATCTCGAAATTGGTTAAACTTGGAGAAGCACGCGGAGAAGAAAGAGTGTCGCGTCACACGTGGCCGCAACTTTCGATCAAAACTAACGAGAGAGATTTTAGACTTTACAATAATCTTTCTTTATTAGAAATAATAAAAAAATCATATTTTTTGTTGATCAAAGTATCGTTAATTAAATTTTTATTGGCTAATCAATAATGTTTACTAATTCTGTTTTCTTATATAAAAATTTTCTCCTATATAATCACATTGTTTAAAAAATTTACCGATTCCTCGGTTTTACTAAATTCTGCAGAACACACACAGAGAGAACAAGTTTAAATACTGTACGCCTTTGAATTTTAAATACCAAAATCGGCCGCGAGGGTGCAGCAGCGACAAGACTCTTCTCCTGAGCGAGAACTTCAAACGGAAACGCCGATCATTGGGAAAGCGACAGATGTGTTTCTTTTCGTCGTGGAAGGGAGGACAGAGAAAAAAAGACCCCTGTCTGCGGAACAAGAAGGAGACCGTACATCAGAGAGTACCGTGTACTTTCATTCCCACGCGACGTACATTATGCGGAGATATGGGAGGATTCCCCTCTTCTCGATTATTGACAGTCCGGATTCGTAACGTCATCTCTTTTCCCTTCGTCGTTTGAGATCGAAGGGTGGAGCGTTCGTCGAAGGCGGCGACACGGTAATGCGGTGGTTCGAAACGTGTACTTGTCAACGTAACAAAAGCGTTCGCACATCTTCGAACTCGCAATAATTCTTGCGAAAATACAACACAGCGATCAATCGAGCTTGTTGCTGGCGAATTAACTTTAAAACGTACAATTTGAAATTGCATTTCTTATGTACCGTAAGGTAGCAAATTATTTCTTTTGCGCAGCTCTACGTTACAAATCTGGTTTTGTGCGTCACCGTCCATTTTTACAACTTTGCAATTATATTTAAAAAAAAAAAAAAAAAAAAAAACTGAAACTCAGTCTAAGAAAGTTTCGCAACAAAGTTCGTGATCGCTGACGTTTATGAGAGTGTCCTTTCGTGTGCGTTACACATGTAAGTATGTTAAATATAGTTTTTCGCGCGCATAAGAACATGGAGCGAGCGAAATTGTCGCCGCAGGCGGTGCAAGCCGTCAAAGTTTGCAGTTCGTTAGCAAGCGGGCGTTTTACAGCGTCCTCGGTTTGCAGCAGCGCCGAAAAACATAAGAGAGAGAGAGAGAGAGAGAGAGAGAGATCCGGTTTACACGAATCGCAACCGAAACGCGCGGCGGCGCAAAACTAGAGGCTTCCGGTGAAGTAATCGTTTCGTAGGAACGTGCCGCCGTTGTACCGTCGCTCTGTAAGCAACGACCACCTAGATCGCTCTCTAGCTTTTCAAGAGGGTCGCCCTCAAAGCAAAGCTTCGGGTTCTGTGGCGGGTATATAATGGCGTCCGTTTGTCAAAACACGTCAAAACACAATCCCGGCCACGAAATCGTCCCGCCGGGACCAGTCACGCCCCGCGATACATCCAACATCGCCGAGCTCGTTTCAGGGCGAGTTCTTCAGGTATATTCATCGGGAGAGACCCATCGGAGAGTAGCGCCTCTCGCGCGGCGTCTTTCTCTTTCTCTCTTTTTTTTCTATCTTTTTCTCTCTGCCGAGTCATCCGGGTAACATTATTCTTCTACGAATTCGGAAAGTAAAACTCCGATGCGCGCGCGCCTATGCTCGCCCGCTTCGTAATGATTCAGCTCGAAGCTCACGTTGCTACGTCGACAAAGCTCACGTCGACGAAACTCACGTCCGCCTTCAATATGATTAGGTTCGTGACAACAGCAAGCGCGCGAGTTGTAAGCGCGAACGATGGATCGGTAGATCAATCTTGTACAAACTGTGTGTATATAATGACGTCGACATCAGTTACGATGTTGTCGGCGAGATATGACTCGGGTGTTTGCGCGAGAGCCTCCTCCTCGTTGAAAATTTTCGAAGGTGTTGAGACCGATTGTGAGTGATATACAAGATAATGTATACGTGTTAAGCCGCGAAATTCTCCTATAAGACGCTAAAATAATTCGAGGTCTTTTGTAATTGAATCAGTTCGCGGAAAAAACATTTAAAATCTTCATAAATTTCGGAAATGCGTGCGGTTTTAAAAGAAAAAAAAAAGAATAAAACAAAACACAATGTTCGTTAAATTAATTCCTTTTATAACGTTAACGCTATATAATTGATTTCTCATATCGAATTTGTTCTGAACGCGCAGATAAATATCGCGCAGATTGATCGCCGGTCGTAACTCACGAAAATACCAGCGCTCTTTAATGCGCGCGAGAAATCTCAAACGCGCGAGCGCGCTCTTGTGACTAATTGTTAATAATTAATTTCGTTTGAGATAATACGGAGCCATATCAACTTGTCCAGATTGGCATCTCGGCGGGCCGCATTAATATTAACAAGATTCATGAAACCGCAACTTTTCACGCGCCGCGCTCAAGTAAGGAAAGTTAAAAGAGCGAGCGCGCAATTTACAGCGGTACCGGTGTTGCGTGCTTAATTACGGCGGGTGCGTTAATAATAATCGTGCAGCGACGATCAGGCTGTAACTTATAAGTTTATAACGTCGCTCGGCTATTTGACGTAATCCACCTCACCGCGTTCGTTTCACGAACGCCCGGTCGCCCGTTTTCCACCCCGTTAAAGCACGCTCTCGGGATCTTGACTTTATTTATGCAACGACACTCGCGTGTCGTCTTATCGGCCGATTAGGAGGAGGCGTTATTAGGTGACAGAGATCGCGTGGCAAGCGCGGCGGTGGTAGCCGGGACCGCGCGCAGTAATGTCCCGCAGTCACGTTACCGTCGGGTACCTAACCGGGAAAATTCACGAGGAATCAAGCGCTCGTTACTCACGAGCTGCGCGAAGAAATACCGCGGCGGCGAGTCGCGAGAAACCGCGTCAAACTTCGTGACAAAAGAAACAAGCAACACACACGTCCCTGATAAAATGTCGTTTTTGATTTCGACTAACGAATCAGCAAATCAACCCTTTCCTTTTTTCTCTCTCTCTCTCTCTCTCGAGCGACCCTCTCCCCGCGCGAGCAAGTCGAAAAAACAAATTTCGCATAGCGCTAAAATGCCGCGCGTTGGTCTCCCCGTTTAATTGCGCGTTTAATTGCTCGGCTACCGTGTGCGGCAGCGTAGCTACCAGCCGAGCTCCTCCCTCGAGGTAACTTACGATCGTCCGTGATCACGATCGCGATACGAATCCTCTATGCTCGGGCGTAAAATGAGAGGAAGGAGAGGAGTGCGTTCTCGCAATGTGATAATAAGCCATTCCTCTCGTGTATATTCCACGAGATCGAGCATTAAACGTATATGTTTGTCATCTTTCGAAAGAGAAATAAATTAACGTGCACGTGAACCGAAACGAGAAACAGGAACATTTGCGGATCGATTCCGGAGAGCAATTTCAAATTTCAAGGCTCATTTGCGGTGAGACCTCGATCAATCAAGCTGATCAAACAGGTTCAGAATAATAAGTGTATTAAGATAAGAAATTACGTTGCGAGAAACTACACAGATGTTTGATTTATACGCACAAACATTGTTTTTCGTCGTTGCAGTAAACATTGTTTTTCGTCGTTGCATTCAATCGAACAGCAGGAATTCCTTAACACATGTTTTTCATGTAAAACCAATTTCTCACGACGTCTTCTTGTTTTCTCTTTACGTTAAAAAATGTTGTGTACGTAAATATTAAAAACAAAATTCATTACTTTTAATATGCACACAATTAACACAAAAGTTTCAGACGACAAATTACGTCTGCCAATCGATTTATTCGCAGTCTCTCAACGATTTCTTCTGAAATAATTTTCCCGCAGGTGTGCAGAAATAATTTGCGAAAAATTTAAATGTTTCTCTGAATAAGCACGCAGATCCAGCAGTGAAAGGGTTAAAGTGCATGCACGAGACCGTCCATTTCGCCCGGTGCAGCACATGTCGACGCGGCGAAAGAGGTGCGAAACGTTCGACGTTAAAAGTGCATATACGTGACGCGCGAAGGGAACAGAAAGGTGACGGCGTGATCAATACACTAACGAGCCGAGCCGGTGAAACGTTGCGCACCGACCTGCTGCCGCCGCTGTCGTGTTAGCGTTTTCACGAGCGCAATCTCGGCATTGTCGTTCGCTGTGAGAAAATTTAAGCGACCACGTTTTTATCGACAAAACCTCTTGTTTTTTTTTCTCTCTCTCTCTCTCTTTTTCTCTTGCGTAATAACACGGCGCGCAATCACAGCACACGTTGATTAGAAGAGACGAAAGTACACGCGGAATGGTCTGTTAAAAGCGGCCACTGATGTGGCCTCAACTCTGAGCGACTCTCTCGCCGCGCTTACGTTCGCGGGATTGCGGCTAATCGCTTTTAATTCGACACTCGTTAGAGGATTTGTATAAAGCCGCGCGAGAGCCAAACGGGGTTTCGGAGAAGCCGTAAGGCCGGTTTATGCGCCTCCTGCGCGCGCTTTCTCACAGCCTAGCCGAGCTTTACGCCTTTTCTCTGAGAATCGCGCGGAATACCTGCGCGGATCGTCCAGACATTTTTATCGTCATTCATTCCAAGTAGCCTTTGATATCTTTCTACGAAAGTCATTACGCGTGACATTTATGGACATTCGGCGTGTAGATTATATTGCTACCTTCTCCAGATGTTATCTCTTGTAACTTATTTTTCCGCTTCTTTTATTGCCAACATTTTTATCAATTGATATATCGGAAAACAATATATCGATATATCGAAAAACGATTGTCATGTCTGTGGGTGATTAAGCTATTACATATAATATTTATTCTTCAAGCATACAATTCGTAATTTGCAACAGACAATTTCCTAATCTCTCACAGACTTTATCCGTCGATACTGTATCGTAACGTATTTTCTTTTTCTTTTTTTTTTTTTTTGAATCGGCGATTGTAATTTATTCGTTTCTGCGTGTCGACCATGCAGAACTTTGTTAGAACTCTCTGTGATCCACCAATAAGAGAACATCTGTGTCGCAAGGTCCATTCGTCGCGCTAAACACCGCAAATGGCATACGTTCCATCTGCCAACAATGAAATGACGAATGCGTCCCGGTAGAATAGCGCTACAAACGCATGAAAATGCTTTATGCGTGTTCACCAACAATGTTGGCAATATTGCTTTTATTTCATTGCCCAAATTGACTTTGTTTAAATTTTTAAGTTTGTTGCAATGCGCATTTTATTTTGCATAATTGCCCAATTGTCTAACAGTCCTTCTGTTTTATTTCTCGTAAAACAAAGTCAGTTTGTTCATTACGATTCAAAAAATAAAATCGTTACAACAAAATCCAGTCGGAATATATGAAACGTCGCCGGGAATATCGTCGCGAAAGAGAAGGAGAAGAAAATTACACATATGTGCGCGTGAACGTCAGCCGTTATTGAAAGTTTCTACAATGTTTTTTTGAGACGTTGAACCGCGCCTGTGCGTGTCAGAAATCGCGCTGTCATTATGGCATGCAAATTTCTCGTGTGTTACATGAGCCGCACGAGTAACGAAGTAAATTGCGCGACAGAATGGCGAAGTGACGACTATGGCGACGGAAATTCACGCGTCGTTGTCGTCGTCGCCATGCAGAAAAGAGACGAGCCGCGCCGCTGCTGCGAGTTTACATGTACACACGGAGAAATTTGATTTTGTTGTTGGCTTACAATACTCAATTATCCCCTGGGTGGACCCAGAGAAATGCAACATCTGCCGTGGAGAATCCGCCCTATCCCCGAGCTTATCTTTCGCCGTTAACTTGTTCGGGGGATGAAGGCGAAGCGAATTCATGGGCGCGTTCGACCGCTCAGGGTGTATTCATTATAAACAAGTCTGTGCACCGCCGTTTTATGTATTCTCTCCAAATAAATTATCAAACATGTTAAAATTTTCATGTTTACAATCGACGCAACGGAACATTCGGTTCTGTGATCATCTTTATCGTAACTTTTCTTTAAGACTTGATTTAAGTGAGTGTTTTTGGCGAGGTTTGATTTATTATATCCTGTCTCTTTTTATCCCATTGCGAGAATCCAAGAAGATACTTGACAAAAGTGAAATCAGTTTGAATTACATGCGAAGTGAATGAATTTAAATGCACTCTGTCAATTATTATCTCTCGTCTTTGACAGATCCTCTGGCCCTGGTGCCAATATAAACAATAAAGACGACGGACAGTATACTATAGTTTGAAAAAGTTGAAAAAGTTTCTCAATACAACAATAGGATCTGAAGTATTACCGATTTTACGACAATAAATATAAGCATTGACTTTAAAATGCTTTTTGTCATAAATTTTTCTCGTTCACAAAAAAGCTTTTGCAGTGTCTATAAAAGTTTTTATTTATTTTTAATTCTATTATTTCTATGTTTATATTTGGCAATACGCATTAATTTTATGAATTTAATTTCTTGCTGAATGTGCGGAAGATTTACGGCGCTTCACTTCTCTCAATCTCGGTTGAACAATCGTTAAAGAACAAAAAAGACGCGGACGAGAAGACGGCACGGACAAAGCATCTCGGCGATTTAGCCGTCGAAGTGATACGTCTACGTTTAAGAAACGATTATGCGTGGGCAAGAGAAAGAGAGGAAGAGAGTAAAAGAGAGAGAGATAGAGAGAAAGAAAGAGAGAGACTGCTAAAGCCGAGAGCGTACGCCTAACGCGGTACGGTGCCGTGGAAGTGTTGATCTCATAACAAACTCAATTCAGCCGCGTGCGTAAAAGCTTCATTTAGCCGGCGCGTCGGCGGATAGCACGTAGTTGCATCACTGCAACGTGTTGGTGCCGACTCGCTTCAAGATACTGCTCGGTCGATCTTACCCGTCCGAGTGATCAGATTTGATGGACCGATCGTTACACAGGATATAATTAACTAGCAGATTGAAACCCTTCACTCGCACACAACATGTTTCAGAGAAACATGCGCACATCAAAGCGATATATTGCGCGCATCTCCACAAATATGCGCAACAATATTTTTCTATAAAGTTTATACAAATTGTAACAATATATTTTTTAAAAAATAATGCACGCGCTTAACATGCAATGTCTCTTTTTAGAAACATATACATAATTTTATATATTTGTTAATAATTTTTTTTATATAAACATACATAATGTTATAAAGCAGAGCAAACAAATTGATATACAACATGCACACACATGTATTAACACGCACATGTGTGCCACATACAGACCCGACGATTTCTCGGGCCTACAACCGGCCTTCCTCACCCTTCCGTCCTTCCAGAAGCCCCCACTTTCGTCCTCGCCGACCTTACGTACACCTCCTTCTCTCCTTCTGCCTCTTTTTATCCGGTCGCCCGGTACACGGGAGGAAACATGGCCGCATGCTTCTTCACATGGGCCAAACAATGGCGGATACACGGGCCTCTGCCCGTTGTTTGCCCGCTCGTGCTTCGATGAAGTAGGACCCTTTTTTTTTTTTTTTTTTTTTTTTTTTGTATTTCTTCTTTCTTTTTCTTTTTTCTTTTTATCACGTTCTCTCTTTCTTGGCCTCATTGTTTTGGATATCGCGTTTTCTTTTGCCAACTGTTTCGACTACTGAGTTTTGACATATTTGGATTACGCGTGAATTTTCAAATGCTTTTTGTAGTTTTGCAAAGTTGAAATATTTTTGACCGATAAATATTTTTATAATGACTATTCTATATCTACTTTTATTTATTCTACGCGACAAACTTCTGTACATAAAATTGAGGTTTTTTATTTCTATTCTTTCTGATGTAAGTATCTCGTTTTATTTTATTTGTACATGTTAATTTTTTACGCAAATTTTTCAGTCTGTTTGTCGGTGAAAAGAAATTCGAATAAATTGTTGCGCGATTTAGAATGTGGTCAATAACTTACTCCGTTCGGATCAGATAATGGCGGACACGCACGGGCCAGCCTCTGTCTACCAGCTCGTGTTCAGATGAAGTAGGGCTCGACTCGCATAATGCGGCAAACCGTTTCTCTCCCGTCCCGCTCTTTGCCACTTGTCCCTTCTTCTTTTTTCTTCTTTTTCGCTCTTCTGGATTCGCGGGGTGCCAGCTATGTCCCCCTTGAGAAACCAGCAGACGCAAAGTTAAGTGAGACGTGGGTAACTCATAAGAAACGAGAAAGTCCTTATGGAACCCTTCGAGAAATTATGTCACGTGCTCTATCGTCGGAAGAAGTAGGTATGAATTTATCGCGCGCGCGATTTTGTATGAAAGTTTCATCGTGAGTTTATCGCGTCAATACATGTCCATATATTTTCTCTCTCTGTTTTGACATCGCGCTTGTAAACGACGATGTTCGGCATACAAATGTTCGTACTTCTATTTTACTAAGTTATTAATTTTGTAAAAAAAATATATTGTAAATACTCTAACTCTCTCTTTTGTCATCTTGAAAAGAACCAAATGATAAGCCTCGCCGAAGCGAAAACTTAATTCGTCATTTACTTATCTGCACGTCCGCGTGACGCAGATAACAACAATCGCTTTAAATCATCTCCAACGGTTTATTTAATCGATTACCGCTGGCCTCGCTTAATCGACAAAAAACGACAACGTGTAAAATGTGTCACGAGTGTCGGTGCAATCATTGTATAATGACACAATGACAGGTGCGTCACACGTTATTTTATTGCGCACTGTCGGATAAGATCGGACGGTCGACGCTCGTCGCATAACTTATGCACGAGCAATAAGTCGTTACAATTTAGATGACGATCTTTCTCTCGGCAGCCCACGGCGCAATGAGGATCGTTTGTTAATGTTGGTCGCGTTAACGCGGATCGGCGCTTTCACACCTTCAATTATACATTGCGGATCCGCAACGACGTATCATGGTGTTTAACATGGCGTATCTAACGATCAGCTCGACTGTCATTGTTTCCATTAGGATGATTCTATGTTACATTTAGTCCACTTCAATTATTAAGTAACGATCTCCTCGCCTGTGACGAAGAGTAACTCTCCGTAAAATAAAAAAAAAAAATAACAATTAGGCTTGTATTACGTAACACGACAATTTGCGTGATGTGCGTCCTCTTAATGACAAACATGTAAATTTTACGACAGTTTTTTTGCGGTGGAATAAAAATAAGAAACTTCATAAAGAAACTCAAGACAACGAATATTTATCGAATTACGAAATCTCCGCCGTTGTAACTTTAATGTATACAGCTAAATTATATTTCTTCTTGAACTAATAAATTTAATTTTCAACGCGTGCGCGAGGTTTCGATACGATGAGAGAAAGAGAGAGAAAATTTATAAAGCATGATTTATCGGAATATCGTGGCGCGCTTGTACGCGCGTTTAAACGAAAAATACGAGCTGTCGCGCGAGATATTCACGAAGGCATATTCGGAGA
>QVOB01021367.1:0-42883 GCA_014839585.1 Pseudomyrmex concolor | reverse complement strand
GAAGTTAGGAAACACACGACGGCCGCGCTTCGATAACAACCGCTGATACTCCAATAACGTGAGATTTGCGTGGAATTGTGGAATTCTGTTGTGTGTGTGTGTGTGTACTTTGTGAATCTCACAGAGTCAAAATCCAGTTGGTGTTCTTCAACATTATTCGAATTCGCCGATCGAAATAGCGCGTGAGTCTTGCTCGGATCGAAAGTCTTCGCGCTGCAGCGATCGGATCGCTCCGGTATTTCGTTCAATTTTCTCATGAGAGCTCAGGCGCGCTTCTATAAACTGGATCGTAAAATAGAACGATCCGACAACTCGTACGCGATAACGTAAATATCCAAACTTCATTGAAAAAGTAGACTCGAATTGCGAGCGACGAGTTGTTGTTGAATAAGCTATAAGATCTGATCTCTCTCTCTCTCTCTCTCTCTCTCTCTCCGAACGATGCGTCAGCTTTAATCAGCTTTCTTCACGTTTAAAAGTTTCAAGCAACATTAAAATTCCGCGTTACACGAACTAGTTCGAGGAGAACTTCATTTATGAACTTTTAAAACTTCCCTTCCCTTGGACCGGCACAAACTTAGACTTTACTCCAATAATAAATACGTTACAAGCGCCGATGTCTCGAACGCACTCGTCTGTGTTCTTCACGTACCTTGTGCTTGGTCCTGTGACGGTGGTAGTGATTGGGCCGGGGATGTTCGATGACAACGTGTTCGGTGGTGGTGGGGTCGAGGGTAGGGGTGTAAACGCGCGAGGCGCGAGGCGGGGGATGATGCCGCGCCAGCTGCGCCGGTTGCGGGGTCGTTGTCCTTCTTGGCGAGGGGCGCTGCTCCATTTGGGCCTCATGGCAACGGCAGACCCCGTCGCCGCTGCCGCTGCCGCTCGCGCCGCCACCTCCACCCCCGAGGAGGCCGCCGCCGCTTAGAGCCGCCGCAGTCAGCTTGCTGGCGTAGTAGTACATCGCGCACATTTATCCGGCGAGAGCTTAACACCACGGCCCGATCGCCACCTCACTGCTGTCATCACTGACGTTAGCGATGACGATCGGCGGTGCGTTTAACGCGATAGCTGCTTGCGAGATCGGAAAACCCTTCGTTCGAGTGCCGGTTGCCGGAAGGGAGAAGGAGCGACGATCTCAAGTGACGATCGCTCGATTCGATATCCTCATCGGTGTTTCTCCGATGTTTGAAGACTGTGCTGCTTTCTTCTTTCGACGTTCTTTAAAACTCCGCGCGACGCACTAATTGTAAACACAAGCAGGTGCTCCGACTGTGGACGGTATCGATGAGAAAATGGAAACTTGCATGATTTGACGATATGGTTGAGATATTCCGCGTGCTTCAAGACGCTCGCGGGATCTTCCGAGAAAATTGACGGTTCAGATAGAGTTTACTTTGCAATTATGCTGTACAAGATACAACACCTCGATAATTTTTGTTTTCGAAATGAAATTCGAACTATGATGCAATTGTACAATACTATCGCTTGTTCGAGTTAACACACGAGATTCCAAAAAAGGCACAATTGGCGATTTTCCAACACAGTTCTGAGAATTAAGTCGCTCCGATTTTACAAGTCGCTGTGATAACAAAAAGCTGCGGATGTAAAGTTCGAAATTTAAAAAAAATATACGAAAGTCGGTCCCAGATTGACGTCTGTTCGCGATCTCGAAGAGCAAATTCTCGCAATACTTTTTCAAAATCCTACGTTTGAAGATAATGGCCGATGACTATATATGAGCCGAAAATATACGGAAGCCATTGTGATTCAGGTCTCGTGGTCTCAGCAGAACATTAAATATTCTTTATGACACATAGCCAGCCGAGTTCGGGAAAGAACTTGAAATAAGAAAGTCTTCCCTCTCGGGGAATGTAGACAGAAAAAGAGAGAGAGAGAGAGAGAGGAGAGAAAAGTTCGATGGTCGAAAAAGAGATGGTCGCCGGATATAATTCCGGATATAAAGAAAGATCGTTCTGGTTCTTTTTTTTTTTTTTTTCTACTTTTTGTTTCGCGCGAATCCGTCAGAAAAATATCCGTTAGACGGTTTCCTCTCCAATTCGATCCTTCTTTCCGCTCGCGATCGCGCGATGTTCATTCGGAAAATTCGTGTCGCGCGACAATATATAAGAGAGTTACGGGAGCGCCTTTCGGCCGTTATCAGAACGGCGGGAAAAGAGTTGTTTATGACGCGTGTGTCGTTCATCGTCCTCGCGTTTCGTTCCTCGACGTGTCACTTGCCCAGGAACGCAGGCTTCGTCCGCGCGCTGCTAAAATCCTCGTAAATCTTCCTTTCTATAAAAGTCGAACGAATTGCAGGCGCACGAAGCGGCGAGCATTAAAACGTCGCTGGAAATTCAACTGTTCCCGTCCGCTTGGCACACGTCGCGCGCGCTTTCTCACGCGCGTGTGTTGGTGCGGCGAGCACGCGTGTGTACGTACGTGTGTGGCGCGCGGAAACTGTCGACAAAAACTGTAGCTGGCTAGACACGTTATTGAAAATCGCGCGCGGCAAGAATTCGCCGCGACAATGAGCGTCGAGAAATCGTCCGAGCGCTTCGCGGCCGGTATTATGAAAAAAAGAAATGAAAAACACGCGAAAGAAGAGAGAGATTCGCTCTCCCGACGGAAGATCACGCTCGGCGGAGTTTCGGTGAAGAAATATGCGGCGCGCATTTTGCCGCGATGTGATACCGACTTATTACCCTAGAAGATAAAAATGAAGACTCATTTTTTTTTTGTGAAGCTTGAATTCAGATACAACCTGTCGTATCGCGGTGAAAAAACTTCACGCAAATCTGTTTCCACGCAAATTAGCGCGCATCTGACTGTAAGAGGAGAGATCGCAGTTTTGTTATTTATCAGATTGATGATTTATAAAATATGTATTTTAGTCGGATGTGTATGTGTGTGTTAGGCGCACGGTGGCGTCCGTAGAGATTTTAGCGACGCAACCTCGGGACAAAGAGCGAGGAGTGGTGGTTAGAGAGGATACGAGGGTTGGTCGAGGCCCTCTCAGAGGGAGATTCGAGAGTTCATCAAGTTATCGAGAGGGTTACTATTAATTAGCGTTGAATTAGCGCGGCCCTGCGGGCGCGCCGAGGCGCATCGTGGCTCGACGCAAACCGGGTCCTGTGATTCCGCGCATTGAGAAAAAGAAAAAAAATTAACGCCGAAACGTTGAATCCGCCGATTAAGGTCGAATCAATTAAGCGTAAAAATAACTCGCGTAGAACGAGGACTGCATACTTAACTTAAGGCTCATTACTGGAAGTGTGATTTTCTCCTCTCTGACTGCAGCAGCAGCTTGAACTCTGCCGCGTTCTTAATTACGGCACAACCGCCAACGTGCAACAAGAAATAAATAAATAAATCGTCTCGCGAAATACACGCGAGACACGACGCTGCTGCGCATACACACACACACGCGCGCGCATTTCCTTTGGCACCGAGTATAATCGCGCGATCGATATCAGTAACAATAAACCGCATCAACCACGTTACAAATTCGCGCAACGCGCCGAATTATACGTCGACGTGCGAGCGGATAAATGTCAAAGCAAGCCGAAATGACGCACCGTCCCTGTAGAATTTGTTCCGACGGCGCGTTCGCGCGTCACGTCAACCTCATTAACGCGAGAAGAACGCGAGATCACGCATCCTATACTACTCGCGCCGTCGATTAATGGTCGCTCTCTCTCATTAATTAATCCAAGTAGTTCGCGATAACAATTATCCGTTCGGTCGCGTCGCGCATACGCTTTTATTATTAGCGCGTCGAATGACGTCTCTGAATGCGAACGCGACCTAGTCGCGAGCGATCGTCAACGCGTGCGCGATTTTACTAATTAGCGCAACACGTTGAAATATTCACCACCTTCCCCTCACACCTTCCCGTCTTTTCGGTAACGAACTATTCGCGTGTGGTTTCGGAAGGGAAATGAGAGAGGGTGAGAAGCGGATGGAAAGATTTATATACGTGCGACTCTGGATGCACGTCCAGAAATTTGACCGCGCCGACGACGCCATTCCAGGCACGTTTCGTGCATGCTCGACAATACTTGTTATCGCTCGCAGTACTTTAATAAGCCGATGTTGCGCGGAGCTTAACTTTTATTTGTTTTATTTATTTATTTATTTTTTTTTGTTGCCGCGCGGGAGGTTAATGTTATTTCGAAAACGGTCAAACGACGCGCGGACGGAATAAGTTATAGTTGTAACAACAACGAGACGTCGCGCGGCAACAATCTTTCGCGAGTCTTTTTTTTTTTTTTTTTTTTTTTTTTTTTTTTTTTTTTTTTTTTTTTTTTTTTTTTTTTTTTTTTTTTTTTTTTTTTTTTTTTTTTTTCCAACAAGTTCGGATTTTCAAGCGCGGCGAGAAAAACAATTTCGAGAGCCGCGCTGCGGCCGCGCCGCGAGAATATGCGATTAAAAGCCAGCCAGCAGCAATGTCGCGAGCGAACGTATATCAAAGATAAAACAACAGTTTTGATGCGAATCTTTGAGATATTTAAATAAAAAATGAGAAATTAAAAACGTTACTTACGAAAAGTTTTAAATTTCTTTTAAAGAATAAATAAATAATTTGTGAGAGAGTGTATATAAAACTAGAATACATAAGTGTAAGGCACAAACTTAAGCTAAAAAATGATTTTCCTGACCGTTTGACTGCGATATAAATTACACACTTGTGTGCTTAAGTGCAATTTAATTGTCGCAGAATCAAAGTGACATTATCGTTACGCGCGGTAATGTATATACATTGCACTTATGAAATTATTATACAGTAGACTCGTCCTGATTGCGAAGTAAATTACTTTTTGATTGACTGTTCGGCTCCCACCACAGAACTCAGCAAATACTCTATTCAGCTTTCCGATATTGCGTTCACGGCTGTTTCGTCAACAATAGTTGTTTAGTTAAACTCTGTAGTAAACGTAATTAAATTACATTCATCAAAATTTTGCATATCAACGAAAAAAAAAACATTAATAGTTTCAAGTGCGTTTTATGCAATTATTTAATTTGATTATGCATTTACATACACACACACACATACGGGAGCGATATATACCTAAAGAATCTGTGCAACATAATGTATTGTTTTTCAGAAAATTTGTACGTCTGAGTAAATTAAAGAAACGTCTCTCGCGTAATATCATTTGCAAGTACAAGCGGCTAATTTTTGCGGTTGCGAGTCTCTTGCATTCCTAAGTGAGAACAACGGCGAATTTCGTATTCCGAATGTTTACTCGTTCGCGCCTCATTATTTCTGCACGAAGTAACCTCAATCGGTTACATCGTCCCGATGTAAATTAAAAGAATGCACCGCTCCGCGGACCGATGGACTCGCCGCGGGCAGAAGAAAATTCCACGAGACGAGAGAATTCTTTTGTGCGAGACGAAAAATTCCCTCGCGCACACGATTGTGGGAATCGGGCGCAAGGTTTTTGTGCGGCGACGTGAATGAGATAGCGCCCGAAAATTTTTGCCCTAAGAATGGAGAAAACTTTATCTCTTTATCTCGACCGTAATAAATCGCGCACAAGCAAATTTCATGAAGTTTGCGCGTGAAGTTTCCGCGAGTGGAAAAAATAAATTTCGTTAAAAAACAAAAGAAAATTTATACGATTAAATGAGATTGACAAAAAGAGAGATTCGAGTGCGGTATTATTTCTGTCAACACAAAAGAGCCGGGGTGACCTTCCGTCGCGCGATTCCCGCGGTGTTGACGAACAATTTTCATCCGTTAATTGTCCGACGACGATTTATTTTGATTCGCGATTAACGGAACGGAGATCCGCTCCGCAACGATTATCCGCGTTGGTATATAGGTACGAGATACATTAAGGGAGAGAATCCTGGATGCGCCGGAAGGATAATACTCCGGAGAAACCTGCGGCTCGTGTCTCGACGATAAAGGAAAGGGGGCGCCAAGGATAAACACGGAGGGGTTGTCTTAGTCAATATTGAAGTTTCGTGTCCTGTTCGCGGCTCGGCCGCTTCCCCATTCCGGGTCCTTCCTTCTTCCTCGGGCACCGTTTCCCGCTTGTACCACCCATCCAATCCCCTGAATCATGCTGTGAATGCTCAGTGAAATTATCGATTTTACAGATGTACCAAGGAAGAAGCAAAACGTTGTTCACGTTGTTATCAGATAATAAACGCGCGATTCACTATCGTTTCTTGTGATAATCGGTTTCTCGAAGAACCGCGGCCGTGCAAAATTTTGTCAAACAAGTCGTCTGGTCTGCGAATCTCATCACGACCGTATAAGAACGCAACCGCGCGTGTACAGAAATGATTTATTTCAAAATGTACGCGGATTTTACAACTCTTTTTCTATTGACACTCGCGCTCGGCAATAAAAAATCTGCCGCTTATACTAAAGGAGATATCCGTTCTCTCTTTCTCTTCATGTAAGACCTGTTAGCAATCCAGCGAGAAACAAAGTATCTCGACCCTCCTCGAAACACTCCATTGTAGCGCGCTAAGTGTAGTTCCGACTCTTCGTCGTTTAATCTTTACGAGGTCGTAAAAGCGTTTACATCGCGAACGTTTCCTTCTTTTCTCGCAAACATTTTTACCATATTTTCAATCAACTCGTCGACGTAAATGGCAAATATTGATTGGAATTAAAACGCGGAAGACAACATGGATATTTCTACAATGGCGCAGTTGTACAATGAGCGATCTACATTTTTCGGCTTAAAAATACAACATTATTTACAATATTTTAAACATTCGCGTCTCTCTTTCTCTCTTCTTTTGCGAATTAATTTCTTTCCGATCTTGCAAGCTTTTTAATGATACAAAACAAAAAAAAGAAAAAAAAAAGAAACAAGAGATTCGCGAACGATTGCATCCTCCCCGTACGTCCATTAATTTCTTTCGAGGAGCGCGCACGTATCACGTGTCGGAAATGCAATCGTGTGCAAGGGGATTCTCGTCGAAACGGACATTAAAATCATATTCATCGTAATTGGACCGCGATGTCGTATTCGAGTGAAAAAGCACAAATCGATGCTCCCGCCGGATAAATTCTCTGTAATACGCGCCGCTTTTGTTAACGCCGATCGAATATTTTAATAGATTTTTACGCCCGTCAAACTTTTGTTTTCTTATTTTTTCTTTTTTTTTCTTATCTCCGCATTTCTGAAATTAACATAACATGTTGCGCAGCAATCTTTTTTATTCTTCTAAAAAGAATGTGATTGCGTCGTGGATTAGAAGAGGATAAGCGCGGAGTGCGCGTCTTTGTCGGAAAAAAAGTTTTTTCACAGGCGCGATGAATTACATTTGCGAGTCCGTGAGAGAGAGCTTGATAAACTCCGGACAAGCGAATCGAGCGAAGGTCAAGTGTCAGTCGCCTTCTGCTATTTGAAACGGCCGAAGTTTCGCTTCGAGTAGTTTCGCCGGTTGAATGCTGGAAGACGGTGTAGCGCGGCGGGCTCTAATCTTCGAGAATCTCCTCGCCAATAATCCCGGGAATTTCACGAATTCTCATTTAGCCAAATTCGCGCGTTTCGCCCGCCGTACAACAACTTCGTCTGAGATCGGTCACATATACAATCTTGTTAAGACGTTGCATTAAAGTAATATCGACGCGCGAACGGTGCACGCGCGCGCGCGCGCGGTGCAGACGAATTTACGACTCCAGAAAGTCGTAATGGAAGTCGCAATAAAAAATCTATTTACTCTTTGTCAACCGAACGGCGCGGCACATTGGCTGGTGCAGTTTTCGATATGCCGGATTTACCGGAGAGATTTATCTTTTCTTGTTTACGAGCCAACGTCGTGAGAAACGTTAAAGTTTTCCCTCGGTGTATATTGAGTTACGGCGAGGTCGCGGCGCGCTGATCGATAGAGGAAGGGTAAATCGGTAAAGAGAGAGAGATTCGTTTTTTTTCTCTTTCAATTTTCCTCCGCAGAATAATCTGCGCTCCCCGTCGTAAAATCGTAATGCCGTCGACGGACGGCGAAATGGGGATCTTAAATTTATCGTCACAACGCCTTTTTGTTTTTTGTTTTGTTCTTCGCGACACGTTTAGCGAGTTATATGTATAATGATTTAATTGCGCTTCGCAAAGACGAGTCGCGCGCGCGCGCGTGGGATTGCTAATCGGCGTGACTGTGTTTTTCCGAACAAAAATGTCATTCACCCGTCAGAGGATGGAATTTTGCGATGCGAGTATACGCAATGCGGCGCAGTGTGCGCGTAATACCGGGGACGGGAGGAAAGGATGCGTCACGTGCGTACGTAACAAATAAAACCGAATGACGAATTATTGAACGCGGCAATGCGGCCGCGCACTTCAAACGCGAACGAATGCGCCCATCAAGAAGAAGAGGAAAGCCGCTCGTTGTGGAAAGTCGAGTCGAGCTGTCGATAATATCGGGGGCGAGCGCGGCGGATCGATAGTTCTGTTGGAATATCTGACGGATATTTCGGCATCGAAAAGCATCCTTAGAATAGAAGCGCGCGCTGGCGCAGTTGGCGGAGCGATTAAACGGAATTTCGATGAACGACGACCAGCGTCCGGAATCATCTTGCTCTTCAGTTTCTCTCTCTCAATCTCTCTCTCTTTCTCCTTCTCCTCTTATACCGCGTTCGTGCATATGGCGTCTGGTGGATGCTTTCGTCCTCCGCCAGCATACCGGAAGTCTTGGACGAGCTACATTACCGTCGAATACGAGAGAGAGAGAGAGAGATGGGGACAGAGCGGCATAGATCATGTGTAAGTTGTCGCGGCGACATATGCGTCCCGTGAATATGCACGCTTGTGTCCACGTGTGTGAATGGCGATGACAGCCGAAATATTCCGGACAAGTTGTTATTCACACAACGGCGTGAAAAATTTCAATTTCTCAAACGAGAAAGAACAAAAATGGAGTCATACACAAATGATGTCGCTCGTTGTTTTTCGAATGTTCTTTGACGTTCGTTTGTTTTTGAAATTACACAAAAGACGAGTTGCTTTTTAAAGATCAAACTCCTTTTTTTTTTTCGCAAAATAATACAAATCGCGAGTCGCATTAATTAAATCGGCGATTGTGGACACCCACCCCACGGTTGGGTGAAGTGACATTAAAATCAGATTGGTACACACGCGGCTGAATAATCGCAATTTGTGCCGATCACTTCTTTGGTGCCGCTTGACGTATGGTCGTCATGGCCAATCAAGGCACCGACCGGTAATTTAATTAACGTATTAATTTGTCAATGAAATCAATCACATTCGCCGTAGGCAATAAAAGCCGTTTTACGCAGACCGATAATTCAATTGCGCGGGCGAGTCGCATTCGCGCGAGGCGAATCTTTGAGACCGCGGGCGTAGAGACGAATATATATTCCCGCATATATAACACGGCGCGAGAGAACGAAGTGGGGAATTTGGGATCTAGGTAGGTATAATTCTGCAGCTTGTGTCCCGGGACTGACATAACTAACATCGCTCCCGACGACCGTACGTATAGCATGACTATGGACGCTTTGCGTTGGGAAAGCCATTAGCGTCCAAAGCAGCCCGCCAACCGCATTCCCTGCTCCCTTTCGCGCGCGCAGAAGCCTGTCTCTTTCCATCTCTATCTCGGCTGCGACGACGACGGCCGACACCTTTGCATAACGAATACCGAATAAAGCTCTTTCTCCCGTATATCTACCCCGCCCTCGCGTGTGACGTTCTCGAACACGTTCGAGATTATTGTTCCTGAAATTTCCGCGAAATTTCTGCTTTTAAACCCTTTGCGCTCGAGGATTTTTTTTTTTTTGTTTTCGTTATATGGAAAAGCAGCAGTTCGAGAGATTTTTATTTGTAACAGTTATTGTCACCCGCTCACAAAGTGGCGACCGGGAGAGAGTGCGAAGATTTGCGATACGTCGTTCTTCTCGAGAAGATCGACGACACAGAGATAACGAGATGTCACGATCGAATCGATCAGATCGCGCTCTCTTTCAAAGATCTTTTTGCGAAGCTTTTTTTCAATCCTGTCGCATAAAAAAAAAGGCATCGGGTGTGGAAGGCGTCGATTGAATAAGCTTTCCATTAACTCGTTCAATTTGAATCAAATTCAATCTTCACGGTATCACGTATCACACCGATTGTTGAGCGTGGGGGCCCATTAATTCGACGCCCGGTGCGCGCCAACATAACGACCTTGCTGCAGCTTATCTGGGAATTAAATCGATCCCCAAGTTCGTAGTTGCCGAAGATATAGCCTGCGATAGCGACGCCCGCGGGCGCGGGAAGATTATACAATTTCAAACGCGCGGACCGGAGAGAAAGGGATTTTCACGGAAAGGAAACACGACGCCCGACTGGGCTTCAGTTTGGCCTGCCGCGTTTCGCTCGACTTCCGGATAGGAAGTAGCGCGGGTTACGGAGCGCGCTCGAAGCGCTACTCCCACCCGCAGCCAATGGACGTCATTGCAGGCAAGCCCGGCATATTGTTGGCCCGACACAACCGTGGCCGTCTCATGCATTTTGCAACGTTCGCACAATGCGCGACACACTCGCGGCACTTCTATGCGCGATGCGATTTTGTTGTTGTGTTTACATAGAGCCGGGCGAGATCAACGAGAGCTCTGTGGACGGTAACGGGAGAATTTTCTGATATTTATGTGAGATATTGTTCGCGGAACACACATTACGCGTTGTCAGCGCGTTGGAACGCCGTTAGATGTTTGATCTACCTCGGTCTCGTTGAATAGTCGAACACATGTACGTCCGATGCGAATTGCTTGCGACAGCAGTTGTTGAAGTTGTGTCAGCGACTGGCCAATGTGTCTCGGTCCGAGTCCGCCGAGTGGCCGCCGCAGCTCAATCAAATTGATTCCTAGTTTATTCAGTTACGAAAGCGCATCGGTAACTGATGTTTCTGCGAGTGTGTGTGTAAGTTTAGATCAGCGGTTTTGCGGAAATTTCAGGAATGGATATCATGTCGGCGAGCAAAGACAAATTTCATTATCGTGTTTCGAAGTCGAGTGATTACTTGATACATCAGTAGAAGTTATCGTGTTTCTGCAGTTTTAGGTATTTCATAGACTCGGGAGATCGAAAACCGGAGAATAGAATTTCACCGAGTGCTAGATTTCATTGCTGTGTGTGAAATATTATCTCTAATATTATCTCTATGAATGTATTGATAACAAGAGAAAAATACACGCTATAATTGATGTAAAACACGTCACTCGATACGTACAGGCATCGAAAATAATAATCACACAGAAAATCGGATTACGATTGAGAGACTATTGTAATGCCAGGAATTATAATGTGCGGATATTATCGGATTTAAATTTTAATGTTCATATATAGAAGCCTCTATTCGCGGCAACTCTCTGTTCTTTTTCCTAATATATTTCATTATTCAATACAATATTAATTATGTACACATATCCAAATATAAAACTTAAATTGAAAAAATATTATAGTCTCAGAAATTATAATGCATGAATATTATCGGGAATTAAAAACTTAATTAGGAATTTAAATTAAGAATTTAAATTTAACTTTCAATGTCTTTATATATATAGTTTTTTTTTTTTTTATTTGCGACAACTCTCCGTTTCTCTCCTAATATATTTCAATAACGATTATTCGGTTATACATATATATTTAAATATACATATAATCGAATTGAGAGAATATTGTAGTCCCCAGAAATAATGTAATAAAGAAAAAGTCGTTTTAACAGTTTACTGGAATTGGCAATAAAAAACAAAAAAAAAGATTGATATATCGATATGCGATATACACGTATATATATATCGAAATGCGATATTATGATGTTTGCATCAAAAAATCTTATTTTTGCTCAAAACACTACTTAGTATAGTAGTACTACGTACTATTGTATAACAAAAATATTTTGTATCAACGCGGTATACGTTAGATTTTTAATATTTCATAAAAATTTTATTATTATTAATTAATATTTTCATAAAAAATTTATTATCTTAAGGCGTTTTAGGGGATATTATCT
The DNA here is from genome assembly GCA_014839585.1 of Pseudomyrmex concolor. NCBI lineage: Eukaryota > Metazoa > Arthropoda > Insecta > Hymenoptera > Formicidae > Pseudomyrmex > Pseudomyrmex concolor. Next base: position 30,901 of record QVOB01021367.1, on the reverse strand, counting down.
CAAAGCGTCCTTTATATTAAATAAAGCAATTCATTCATTCATTTATTCTCCTAATATCAATATTTCATTATTCAATATATAATACCGATTATATAGATATCTAAATATATAACCGACTATAGAGAATTTTAAATAAAAGTAATTAAAGCAGGGATTATATGTTGGAATTGAGAACGCGATGGAAAAGATTTTCTCTCCGCTATTTGTGTTGACAAATAAAAGTTTTATTCTCTTTTTTCCGATATATTCCCTTACAACACACGTTGAGATATATGAGACGAATTGTTACGCCGGACAACATAAAAGATAAATTAAGCAGACGCGCAACTGCGCGATTCTTCAAATTCCAGCGCGCTTTTGTGCCGAAACTGATATCGAAGCGTAAATGTCATTGTTCGACTCTATGTCGAATGGGTGTACGCCGGATATACATGGGAATAATTCCGCAGTTTCCAACGATCGTTCCGGTTCAGCGTTATCGTTCCCGCAAACAGCACCGTCAAACGACCGAATCGCCGGAATATTCCGCGCGCCGAAAAACATTCGGTCTGAAAAATTAAGAGAGTTTCGTCGCGCCAATGTTCGCGACGAGGATCGTTCCGGGACGAAGTATGACAATTTCTCGTTCGCGTTTCAGCGGAAAGTAATAAATAATGCAAAATCGGGAGAGGGCTAATATCGCGAATACGTGGCGGAAGTTTAGATTCAACTTTCGACCGCAAACGTCGACAGATGGCTGTGGCGCTTGCACGCGCGTCGTTCCTTTCGTAATGTATTCCATCGTTTGACCTGTTGGACCGCATGTTGTTATAAAACACAAGAGGCGACGGCTGCGTTTATCGTGAAAATTTTAGTTACGGATCGAGTTTTCGCGCCTATCTATCCTCCATCCCCGTTTCTTCGCGACGCGCGCGTGTGAGACGATGTGTGTAAAACTATTCGAGTTATGTATGCGACGGGAAATAGAATATATGTATATACGTCGATTTCTTCCCGCAAGTTCGGCTGCCGGAACAATGTCGTCTATCTCAAAATTTTTCGAAACGTTTTCCAAATAACTCACAGAAAATTATTTATTCAGAAACCTGAAGAATTCTCAAAGCTTTGTAATATTACACACCGGTTTCTCATTTTTCATTCCACGCTGAGGCAACCTGCCGACAACAAACGACAGTCATAAGCCGCTTGTTGTGAAGCCGCTCGAGATTATCGGAGCGCGTTTTATATACCTCGTCCTACACGAAGGAAGTAGAGATGTTCTTTCGTGTAATTTAAAAATTTCGCAAGAAACCTCTCCGATAGCGCGGAAGAAATAATCGAACTGGGAAATAGCCGTAGAATTTTCTTTTAGTTCCCAGCGTATTATGTTTTTCAGCATTAAACTTCAAAGACTTCTTGTCTGGTTTCCGGCCGGCAAAGTTGGCCGCAATATCGGCCGCGTTCGCCCCGCGTTCGCTGAGGAAAATAAAATTTCCAGACGCCGGGGATTTGGTTGGGAAATTCCGCCGTGAGGGAAAGAAAAACTCGACACAGATTATACGTCGATGAAGCAGAGAAGAGCCGTTTTTATCGTAATCGCGGTCTGCGTCCCGCAGCAGAGTATTTTTTTTTTGACAGCGCTGTTTTTTTTTTTTTTTTTCGCGAATACAAACGCATACGCGCGCGTATATTTCAACCGCGGTTCCAATCAAGCGACTGTTGTCCCGTGTCAAAAGTTTACTACCGTTTGTACATTTTGTTTACACACTCTTTGTAGAAATAATCAAATGTGTACTGATATCATTTTGCGTGACCTCGACGGCTACAAAAGCGCTCGTAAAATCGAGCCGCGATATAGACGTTCCCCGACTGAGCAATCGCGCCTCGATTTTTGTCCAATAGCGTTTTATCGGCCGGATATATATTTTATTGCCATCGTGAATTATTCGCTTCTGTGTTTGGATGCGATTCGGCTAGGTGTGAAATTCGTCGGAAATGTGATAAAATGGATTCTTCACGCGTCGTCCTGTAATTTCGTAATCGAAAAATGATATTTCAGTAAAGTTCCATTATCTAAAAATGTGTACGTGCGCGAATTCACGTTTCAAAAGGTTATCGCCGTTGTGAAACTCCACCGCGAGCTTCAAAATACAATTGGATCGGAGGTTAATTCATGCTCTTTCCAAGCAAATATATACGCGTGTATTGCTTTATAAATGCGAGGAAATGATCAATTCTTCTCAATCGATGAAATTTCATTGTAATGACATCGTTCCCGTTAAAATCCCAAATCAAATCTCGTTAAAATCCTAAACCGAACTAACTCGATGAAATCCACTTATACATCTTTCTCCGCAATTGTGTGTACTTCCGCGCGAAATACACACGGTTTGATATGTAAAAAGATAGGTAACACGAATACCTTCGTGTCTAGACAAACGACAGCCGGATGAGAGCTTTCGAGACCTCATTAGCCTCGCGCGATCTTCGTTTCCGCACGCAAGAAAACGGGAGAAGACTTTCGTTCGCGAGGCAAACTTGTTGCTTATGTATCGTTCGACTTCCGGATAGTCTGGAAACGTTCCAAGATATGTAGACAGTTGGCAGTACGTGCGTATTCCCCCCGAATTACGTGGGGCTACCTTTAATAGACACAGGCAAAAGGGCGAGAGCGTAAAAAGACGAGCGTGTATACACGCGCATCGACATTACAAATGCGATAACACGTCACAGACGTTACGGGTAACACAAGGTATTAAAATACCTTGTGTTACCTGCAGTTTACGCTCAACAAAAGTATATGGAGTCAACATCAAATGAGCGGTTTAATTGTGGAATGATCGTGGCGGGGAGTTTTATCGATTAGTCATACATAATATAAAGCGGATTATTATTCGATTCGCCATTAAATTCACCGTGGACGCAATTTTCTATGTATCATTATCGGCCCTCGTCATTTGTATTATTAATCGTAATTGTGCAAATATGGCGCGGATAAATTACTTGTGAAATTTATATACAATATATGCGCGTGATCATACCGATTATTATATAAAACAATTATTTTTTTTTTTTTTTTTTTTTTTTTTTTTTTTTAAATAATAGTATTTTTCTATTAATCGAATTTACGGTGCGATAGGTATCGCAATTTGTTTTAAGCGTTATCGCGTATTTAAAACAATATTTTTTAATCTTTTAATTTAAATAATTGTTAAACGCTTTGTAAACACAACCCGATAATGTTATTGAGCGCAAAAGGCCTCTTTCGGTTTTGAACGTGCGCACGGTATTGCAACAGCGTGTATCTACACTTTCTAAACGACAACGCGCGCACACGTATATTCGCAAACACAATTCGTGTATTTATCGTGGTGTAGCGACGTGGTGTGAGATACTACATCTAGGAATCGCGTATACATCAATGTAATGCCCGTTATATATAATTCGCGATCCACCATTTCAATATTTGATTCGACTGATTACACGGATGTTTGGGAAGATCCGGAATTTATAACAGCTCGGACAACAACACGCGAACAGAGCGCGAGATGTTGCGCGCGCGCTTTCTTTCACAATATCCTCTGTTATGTTAAATAACAATATATTTCATCCATAAAAACAAAAATAAAGTTTCCCCGTTGTTGCACCGCCCGTTATTGTTATTTTTACCCGATAATTGAGACGAAAACTTGTGCGTAATTTAAGGCGAGGAATGCGCGAGGTAATTTTCGTAACAATTCCGCTCGACGACACGCTACGCGAGGTGCGACGTTTCTTCATCTCGTTTCATTAGTGCTGCGGAGGGTGACAACCTTGTTGGAGGAAATGTTCGGCCGGAGTAAAACGTTGCGCCCAAATTATTTCGCACAGACGCGGAATATTGCAATTTATTTCGAGCGGGAAATCAGATTTCGCGTGTCGCGCGAACGATTACACGCTGATTGTGCTTTCGCATCGGGGAAAGAATTTGTGTGTGGACACACTTAAAATTATTTGCAAAGGTCATTAGCGAATATCGATCGTCGTTTTACGTCGATTCGTGCTGAGCTCGCCGTTGCGCCGAGACGACGAGGTCAGTTGTTCTGTTGTCCGTGCAGGCTACGCTTTGCGGTTTACGCTGTCAAAGCCTTTCCCTACGGCGGCGTGTGCAGCCTCGTTTGCGGCGGTTTGATATCGCGTCGCGTCAGCCATACTGGCCCTTTAACTGCAAACCAAGTAGAGCGAGCAGCCGAGCTTATCTGGCGCGCCTTTGGAATTACGGCTCGTCTCCGCTGACGACGACGACAACGACGACGACGACAGACGAAGAGACACCCATCGAGATAATTATCTGCCTTAAAGTATGTTTTCATCGTGAGATGGGATTTTGAAGACGCGCGCTGCTCCGAAACAAGAGGAGGAGAGAGAGAGAGAGTGCGCGCCCGCGCGCGCGTTCTCGTCTCTTTGTGCGAAGCATTTCAAACTCCCGTCGTTCTCTCGACATTAACCGAATTAACGAGAGAGGGAAGAAAGGGCCCGGGCGCTTCGTCGGAGCAATTGTCCGGCTTAATGGACATTTCAATGCGAGCGGGAGATCAGCGCGTCATCGGGAAACGATGAGACAGAGTAACCAGCTATATACGCGCTATTTTCGTTCTTTTTCCTTTTTTTTTCTTGTTTTACATTCGCCGCGGTAATTACGTATCGACCGTAAAACGCGACTTGCGGGCGCGCCAAGAAAATCGACGGCGCTAAGCGCATCGCAGAGTAAATGCATGCACGTGCGCGGCGGTGGCGGCGTTTACGGCACCGTGCGCTCGCCCGGGTGGCCTTTAATAAAAAGATTAATATCGTACGGAATAAGAGTAAAACAGCGTTGTCCGTGGCGTGATAAAGTGCGCCGCGGCTAAACAGGAAAATAATAAAAACCGAGCGCAACGTGGCTTTATCGAATCACGGGACGCGCGAGGTAGCCGCATTATTCGTTACCGTATCACACGCGCTCGCGCACGCATCGCGAATGCATCGGAGGGGGGAGACGAGAGATTGCGAAAGTTCCGTGCGCGAGATCGCGGAGCAGCGTGTACTGCTGCACTTTTAATTAAAGTCGCCTGCGCCTTTAACGATCGAGCCCCTTTTTTTTTTTTTTTTTTTTTTTTACGCTCCTTTCGCACACGTCTACGGCCGATAGCGGCCTTACGACGACGCTATGTAGTAGTAATCCCTTCGGCCGATAACGCGCATTCATTGCGTTTCGCGCGTTATTATCGCAATCGCGGTTGTTTAAGGATTTTTTATTTTTCTTCGCGCGAGAAGAAAGAACGCTTTTTCTCGCGGCCAATATAGCCGCTCCTTGAAACGCAATTTCGCGCAACGACTCAATAACAGAACGATGTACATACGTCAGATGTCACCGAATGACTAAACAGATTTCGACTTGGCAATTTTAATTCAATGCCTTTTTATATTCCATTTTCTAATTGTAGTCTCTGAACTTTTAGCAAATAAGAGGTGTTTTTTGTTTTTTTGTTAATGAGAGTCAATATGTTGAATCTTTCCGCAAATGAGAGTCAATATGTTGAATCTTTCCGCAAATTTCTCCGTCGAGCAAGGTTGCGAATTTCATTATCGGTTTTAATTTTCATCTCGGATTAATAGCAGCGCGCGTAATTACAACACCGTGTGATATCGCGCAATATCCTATTGATGATAAAGCTGTGTTTTTTGTTTGTTTTTTTTTTATCAAATATTAATTACTGGTTTTTCTCACATCATTCTCGCGCCGGGGGGGGAGGTGGGGGAAGTGCTAAATGGAAACAAACTGTCCGAGGCAGTAAATAACGTTGTCGATAACGGGTGCTCGATAATACGTGGCTTCGAACGAAACGCTTCACTTCCGGCGAGATTAAATGAGAGTAAAATATGATAACGTTTCTCGTGCGCGCACATTCGATTCAAAAAAAAAAAAAAAAAAAAAAAAAAAAAGAAAAATGTTCAAAGCGACGGCAAAAATTGAGAAGAGCGCGCCGAAGAGAGAATCCGAAAGATGTCTCTCTAAACTACCCCGTATTTTAATCAAGCGCGAAGATTAAAATTATATCGAGAACACACACCATGCGGCGTGGCACGTCGAATATTGAGTTGGGAATTATGATTGTTTACGTTTAGGTCGATACGTGTGAAATATAATTAATGGCTGCAGCAAAGACAATAAGGCTTAAATTGGAGTTCCGTTATGTGTTATTTGAATATATATATATATATATATACACACACATACGAGTATAAGTTTAGTACATAAAGTTTGGTTTCGTAATTCTACTTACTCATGTTACGTTCATTTATCCGGAGCTTTGAACGGAACTTGGAAACACACGCAGTGGATATTGTTGCTCGCCAATATATACAGTTACGAAGTATTTATATAAAGATAGATATTATAGCGTCTATAAACACCGTTTCCCTCAATACTCTCTTGGCCTTATTATTGGGGGATCGGGCGCTTTCCTCTTTATTTACGCGAGCAATAAAGTTGCGTTAAAAAAACGCTTTTTTGTTTTCTATACGCTACTTTTTCACAAAATAAATTCGGAAAATATACATTACATCGTTTATTTGCTCTCAAATAACGTTTCCATATAAATTTCTAACACGTGACTTGCAACGTTGTTCGAGTTGACTTTACAAGACCGACAGTTCGCGCGAAGTCGGTGTTTTTGTGAATAAGAAAATTCCACAACGTACGTATTCTACAATTTGTACGTAACGTACGGGTCCTTGGATAAAGCGCAGGAACGTCATTAAGCATTGAGAGACTCGCGTAAAGTTGTCAGTATAGATCTATTTCCTCCTTGTTTCGCGAATTTCGAGGTAGTCGAGTCGGGATAGCGTGCGCGAGCGAATCTCTCCCGGGAGAGACTGCCGGGGCCAAGGGTCACATCTGGGGATTGCGAGGCGGTTACGTCGCGGGTTACAAGCGGGGGTTTGCGTGTGTTAATGCTAATTTATTCAGAATACCGAGCCGATTCGCGGTAGAAACGTTAGCTCGTAAAACAAGACCCGGACGCTTTATGCGTGCGCATGATGTACACGCATCAAATCCCTCTCAACCGGGGAAATGCAAATTCCCGACGGCACCCTTCGACGTGACGCGTGTTGACCTCGTAAGTCAAAAAACGAAATCGTTACGAGATGTGGCGGCAACGCGGTCGACATCCTCGCGGTTTGCCCAAGTGTGGAATTCTTTTTTTTCTCACCCTTCGATTTTACGGTATTTGCGCCCGATATCGTATGGTCGTCTGAAAGATTTATTTTCACGCGCCCTGCCGCGTGATTTCGACAAATAGGAGCGCAAATGATTTCATTTTCGTTCCTACGAGACTGTAGCCAAAATTGTCGATCGATTCACCGTCCCTTTTGCCCATTTAGTTGTATCTTTCTCTCTCTCTCTCTCTCTCTTTCTGTTTTTCAGATTACATTTTTTTCTTTTTACTGCTTTACACCGGCATAATTTTACATTTTGCATAATCGTGAAATATGCTGATGGGAGCAGCGCAGCTCGATGAGAAAAAAGAAAATTTTTTTTAATCTAAAATTCCGCGCATCATGTGTCAGGAAGAGGGAGGGAGAAAAAGTAAAATTTTTTTCACGAGTGGAGATGAATATATTTGCGCTAACTATATTCGTTTGAAAAACTAATAATCTCCGGGAGCTGAAGAAAATGCTATCAGGGACGGAGATGGATCTTAACAAGTTTTTAATTCCTCGAGAGTTAATTCTCTTTCTCGATTCAAGTGTCAAATTAAGAATTTTACGGAAGACAACGACGGGCGATGCCGCACACGCCGCCGTCGCGAACAATACGAAACTTCGGCGTGCAATTAAAACGCTGTCTGGATGCTATCGACCGAAGCGCATCGGTCGCCTTCGGTGGCCAATCGATATTCGTTATAGCCGACAATCGGAGTCGCCAACCGCCGTCGCCGCGATTTGCGGCGGCACAGTGCTAAAACGCAGTCTGTTAAGAGAGAGAGACGCGACACGACAAAGGGACCGAACGAAGATCGACGTACGGGAAGACAACAGGGTGGGAACAAGAGAGAGACGATAAATAAGATCCGGGACGGGAAGCAGCTCGTCGTTCAAACTGCACGTTGTTTCCTGAGACAACGAGAAGAGAAAGGAGAGATGGGGTGTAGTCTTCGTAGTGAGAACCGATGGGATTGAGGCGACGGTAGCTGGTGATGATACCGAGAGAGAGAGAGAGAGAGAGAGAGAGAAGGAAGAAAGAGAAAGACAAAGAGAAAGTGAGAGCTTCGAAGGGGGTTTGTTCTTCAACGCCGGCTGCATTTCAAGCAGGACTAACTCCTTGCCCTCCGGGTCTCTCGCTCGAGTATTAAGTCGATGGCAGCTTCGACTTCTTCCATCCCCGCCCTCTCTCTTCTTCCCGTCATTCATTCTCTTTTTGTTCTCTTTCTCTTTTCTTTCTGCTTGCTTCGGAGTTCTGTTTCACGCGTTCTACGCAAACATTTCGCCTCCCTTGCCAATCATCAGACTCTGCTCCTCCTTATCACGCACACGCGTGTCGGGTATTCGCGCGATTTCCCCCGACATTGTCGGAGCCCAACAATGGTCAAGCCAATAAAGCACCGGTGAATCGCGCAAAAGGCGGGAAAGCGTTCGTTGCCATTTGTCAGGGACGAAGTGGAGTGCTGCACAATAATGGCAGTCGCAAGAGAGTCCGAATCGAACCAGAGCGTGTGTCAACATGGAAAGTTCAGAGATAGCGGCTGCAGAAGGCACGTCTCGACGAGGACAAAAACCGCTGTTAAACGAACGATGATGTATTGAAACGATGCACTCTCGTGATTCGCGATCGCCCTCTCTCACTCTCTTCCATTTATCTCGCATTTGTCCCGTTTTAAACATATGCGTGCGAGCGCGCGTGTGCGTGTAACTGCAGTTTTCAAAACGATCACATAAAAATGTTTTTTTTTTTTTTTGTTTTTTGATAAATAGAAACTGACAGGGATGATATTTTGACAATTAAAAAATTACCAGCAGAACGTTGAAGCGCGTGATATTTCGGACGGAAATATTGCTAAACCGAACGCGGGAACAGAATAAATCAATATATGCAGACTGGGAGGAGGGGAAGTGTGTTTTGTAAGTGCAACTTCAAATATGTGCCGTTACGTAAGAGTTAAGTACGTGGCGGGAGCATAACGCGGAATGTATCAAAAGTTGCGCGTACTTCGTGCGACTTGCAAATTTCTTAACCACCCTGGGGGAGACTCCACGACCTTCCTTCATCAGAAATTTAATTGGAAAACCACTAATGATAGCAATTAAAATTTTCAATATTAAATGTCTTAGTCACTTGTAAAACTTTAAGCAAAAGATCACTCCGATCAATTGCGCCGACAAAGTTAAACAACAAAGTTTACGCGAAATTAACAGACGTCGTTTTTTTGTTAAAAAAAACTTACATATCGTTTTTGCAAAACATAAAACATATGTGTTACGGTTTTTTAAATAGTAAAAACAGAGCGTTTAGTTTTATTTGCAAAATTAATGTAACTTCCACATGATTTCATTGCAAGTTATTGCAAAATTATTTAAAACGTTTATTCGTTTTTTTTCCTAGCGAGATTACATTTTTTTCGAACAGGCGCGTTATTTTTTTTTTTTTTTTGTGCAACACACTTTGCGTATATTTTTATAAAAAACGCGATTGTTTGAAGTTCGAAATATACAGTTCTTTGTTATGTGCGAAATTCGCGTAGTATAAAGAAGTTGCGACGTATTATAATAGCGTTCGCAAGTAATTTGCGACATTGCCAGAACTGTATGAAAATAATTATATGTAAGAATATGCGGCGCGCGCGCTGTGCGCCCCGTGTCTGCATGCGATTCGTTAAGACATCTTGTCTGGTTAGAATTCCTATCGTCTTCGTTGCGGGAACACGCACAAAGTAAGCGCGATATTATGGCGCATAACGAAGTAAATTTGGCGAATTTGCGGAGTTACGTCTAATCAGCAAAATGGTCGCGGCAAAGGAACGGCTGGAATAATTTAGTCAACGTTGCATTCGCAAGATCTCGTTATGTTGAGAACGAGGTTTATTTTACGCCCTCGGTGATATTTTTGAGATATGCGCACGAGTAGGGTACATTACGCTCGCTTTGTTAAGAGATTTGTTACGCGTTTATCGCGCGTAAATTTACCGTCAAAAAACCGAGAAACGACGGAAGGAATTATTTTCACGAGAAGACAAGTTAATTTTTTTGTTCTATTTTTTTCTGACGTCCGACAAACAAACTTCTATCGACACGTCGGTGGATGGTACCCGACGATGGTATATCAATTCGATCGCGGAACTGGGACCGACCTTCGCCGAAAATTCACTGGTTTGTTCGCTCGTTTGTTTGACAAATTCTTTCCTCGCGTTCCTCCTCACCTACTCCGTTTTTCTCTCTGTATATCCTTCACTCTCACCTTCTCCGACGGTTGCCGTGGGAAAACGACATCCAAAAGAGGTAACGTCTCGTCGAACATTCAACAATTCTTCTCAAACACTCATTTCGTCACGAAATCGCTCCGAAAACTTTGCGTTGAAGAAATCACTGTCGAGACGGAGGCTGTTTGACCTACGACGTGAGAGAAACGACAAACTTGCGGAACAAAGAGTCGTCTTCTCGTCTCCCGGCGAGACACGAAATTCCGACGAGCGAGGAACGAACTCGCGCACTCGCAAGGATGCGACGAGTATTCACAGACTTTCCCGCCAGTGCACGCGAACGCTGCGACCATTTCCGGTGGTTCTCTCCGGAGAAGAGCGAGACGGGACTGAGCGTCTCGCGGCCAACCCGCTCAGAGGGTTGCCACCCTCGGCAATGGGGCTGTGGCCCATCGCGCCTGCGTTACGCTCCTGCGCGCATATAACCACCTCCGTGCTCCTCTCCTCTCTCTCTCTCTCTCTCTCTCTTTCTCTCTTTCTCTCTCTCTCTCTCTCGTCCTCGCGTGCAAAGGCTGGGGCTGCTCCGCTTCGTTTCTCTTTGGCTCGTATTTTTTCATCGCGTTCGCCTAGCCAGCCGGAGATGCTCGACATTCCGAGGCGGGTGGCGTGTCCGTAAGTGGCCGCCATTTGGGAGGCGCAAATCGCGGATAATTAGCGACGATCGGCGAGATAGCGGAAGACGACGCGATGTGATTCCTCAGTGATTTTCAGCGTCCCCGCGGAAGTCGTAAAAAAAAAAAAAAAAACAAAAATCAATAGGTCGGGAATTGTTTCGGTATACAATACGTTGCGCATGTATACATCAAAATAACATAAGAGAGAACAAATGATAATGATGATGATGACTGAAGACAATGTTAAAAGATATTTCAATAAAGCGCGCTACGTATGTATGTACGTAGGCAACATCTGATACAACGGCGAGGTTAATATTCGTTGCGCTCGCCGTCTTGCGTCGCCGTTCCTCGTGCGGAATCGCAGCCACGCGACGTGCATTCTCGGGGTTAGCATATAACGGTTGACCTATATGACGAGTCTGTCACGAGAGAGCGATTAACATAACAAACGCATAATAATAGTCCGTCGCCTGCATATATATACGTCTCTCTCAGCGCTTCAAACTCCGTTCGCTCTCTCTGTGTCTCAAATCGACTCGACTTGTATGTGTGTGTGTATGTGTGCAATAGGACGAATCGAGACGCCGAGATATGTAGAATCTGCCGCAACGTTCTGCCCTCACCTTTGTTTGCCTTCCATTTCCTTCCGCGCTCGGGTCTTCATTACAAATTATCAAAGCCGTAATTTCCTCGCTTTAACATCGTGGTGTTTTCGAAACTCGCGCGCGCCCATCGCAACAACGACGCGAGGTGATTAATTAGCAACAAGAATAATTACGCAGTCGGACGAACAGGTAAACAAGCGAAACGAGAGCGCACCTTTTGCAGCGGGGAGATGAGGAAAAAAAATACAAAAAAAAGCGCAAAGAGCGAAGTGATTTAGTTGCGAAAAAATGTGAGTTATCCCGTTCTCAACGCCGTTAACTTAATTGGAGAAAGAAATTCCGGTTTTATCCATGGTTGTCCGCAAACACGGTAAAATGCACAACAAACACGCGTCTCGCATCGCGCTAATATTGACTCATAAATTCAATGCGATTCGATCTTATGCATGATCAGATTCGATAAACACAAGTTATCACAGCACGATGATATCGATAATATTTTTTTATTTACGTCGTACCAAAAAAAAAAAAAAAAAGAAAAAAACACAAACCCTACGAAAATGCGTTTGACGCAATATCGCATCGATGATTACGACAATCTTGTTAGCTTGCGTTAATTTATACGAAGGTATCAGTCGGGCCGGGCTAATTGCCGGGCGGATGACCGATGCGTGACGTTTTGTCGCGGCAAAAATTTGCGAATGGGTTTGCGAACGGAAGGAAGGAAAGCAAGTGAAAATTCGGCGTGCGGGAAGATGCGCGCTCTTACGCGGCGGAAAATCGCGATAAAGCTACGTGAACCGAGAATGAAAATTTCGCCTCCCGCCGGGCGATTCGTCGGGACGCTCTCTCGTTGGCGAGACTGAGATAATTGGCCGGTGATCCGGGGGCCGCGATATATCCGCGGTTATTAACCCCCGGAGCTAATGCGATTTTGTAACTATACGAGGGAACCAATCACCGTTTCTCTTGACGTCAGAAAGCCAGTTTTCCGCTCGACACGTTACGTGAGGGAAAAAAACGGCGAAAACAGTCGATTGATCGATTGTGAAATTTATACTATAATTCGTGTCTGAAATTGATTACTTTTAAAAACATAATTTCAATTTTTTTCCTCTTTGTTTCTCAATAAATCGAGGAGACAAAATTTTTTTTAAATTGTCGATAAGCGATGAAAACGCAGTTTCTAATGTGATATTTCAAATGTGATTTTCACAAACAGAGAAAGAAAACTTCCATTGGGTCTCTCTTAAACGTCGCGTACAAAATGCTGTGTAAATAGTCTCTCGAGCGTCACGTGATGAGGTGTAATTATTGCCGCGATCATTGCCTACTTTACGGTGCACGGAGAGATATGGTTAATGCCTTCCGGAAAGTGGCGAAATTAAGGGTAGTGGAGAATGCGCGTGGCTCGATTCGGGAGAAGGATTCTGGATGTTTCCGCCACGAGGGAGCAATGTAACCAATTCCGCGACTCATGTCGACGAGCGGCGGCGCGACCGAAATTTGACTGCAAAAGCCGGACGGGGGAGGGCCGGCTAACACGGTTGTTGGAAATTGCTGAACCACCCTCGCGCCTAAGTGGGGATGGCGACATTACAGCTCGTTGCAATGAATTAGAAGTTGCGCCGTGAATTCCAATGGACGTCCCCGCGGTGCGCTTGCCGCGTTTCTGTTCTTCGTTTCGCGGTAATGTCTTTCCACATGTCTCATGTAAAATAACGAGATGCAAATTTAAGGAGAGAGAGAGAGAGAGAGAGAGATGAGATTTGTGTCAGAAGAATCGCGTGACAAAATAAACGAACATAACAATCGCGAATTATAATCTTTTCATTTCAATGATTATCTTCTTCTCATAAAGAAATCGCATTCGGAGAATAACTCGCGCTATGCAGTAAGCATTTTCACAAATGAGGGAAAACCAGAGGAAGGGTCACTTGTGGCCACATAATAATCCCACGCCACGTTGCGCGCACGTTGCGCTGCCGATGAAGTAATTCGGCGGATTTAATTAACGCGCCCGAGATGCGTTAACATTCATAAGCAATATTATAACGCGCCGACCTCGAAAAACTAACCGCATTACCGCTCTATTAATGCTTAATTAGACAAAACGATAATTGATACGCAATCGTTGCACGTTAAATAATTACACTTTTGTCAATTACAATTCTCTTCAACTTCAAGATTGTTTGTGCTTTGTTTCTCTTTGTACATATTTTTATACTTGTAATTATTTTTCTCCCTCTTTCTCTCTCTCGACAGTAAAAATGTTAGTTTTACGCGAAAACTTACTCTCGTAATTACATTGTTGCCGCAAACGAAAGCGAAGAAAAGAAATTGTTTTTAAAATGCGTTGAAAAAGTTTTAATTAAGAGCGCAGCGCGAATAAAATTTATAATCGCGTGAATATTTTTTTTCCCTCCCTCCGGAAAGTGTTTTCCTTCCTCGCAAATTTTCTTGCGGCTTTGTGGCACAATCGCGACATTCCCGTTTTCGCGCCGGAAACTGAATACTTGCGCTGTAAAACACTACGTACGTTGTAGTAAGGCAAATCTTCGCCAAGCAAGAGAGAGAGAGAGAGAGAGAAAAATATGCGCGACAATTTCCTCCGTTTGGATTTAATTTCAGTTTGGACACGGGCCAATGGAATTGCAGTCCATAACTCCCGTACCGAAAAGTGTGGAAATCAAGACGCGCGATGCACATTGTGTTGTGACAATTTGCGCGCAACATGTCTCGCGAAAAAAAAGAGTATCGGACAATTATCAAAGAACATGTTCTCGTCAATTTTTCCAAATCTTTTCTCTATGCGATTTTTCTCACAAACAGTTTAAATGTTTGTATATATAAATATAAAAAAATAAGATATACCTTCAGAAAACAAATAAACTTGAGAATAAAGAAAGTCGCTTCGAGCGAACGGCTAATGAGACAAACACCGTTTTAGTTCGATCACAAAAGTATCACCCCTTCGATTAAAGTCTAATTGAACACGAGGAGCATTCGCGTGAGCCGAAATCCTTTAACGCTTAAAGCACACACGTGGGATAAAATCTGCTCCCACGACTTTTGCATTTTCCGAGCTTAAAACCTGGTTTTTTGTTTTACACTGTGTGTGATCGGAACAAAAAACAAAAAAGATTACAAGCAAATAAACCGCTAGAATATCTTCCCCAAAAATGTTGAATTATAGACAACATTGATTAATTAACGTCTTTTGCACGCGTTTGTGGATTTTGACATAGTGAAAGATGATGAGGCAAATACGTCCTACCGTGTATTTGGTGTTCGGCGGATATGTGTGTGTACTTTAAGGATTAATCCCCGAAGGAATACGCTGTGTGTTTCCTGTGGGACGTTTTGTCAACCTATGACGAGACAATCTTCAGGCAGCGTATGCGCCACTCACGGACTTTGGTCTGTCACAGCTAAAACACGGAAATATCAGGGGTTTCGCCGCATCGGGACACGCTCGTGGAATGAGAAATATGTCCGGCCACCACAATTTTCACCGGAATTCAACATGCATAAGCGAGTTTAATTGCGCGAGTGCAACGTACGACGGGCAGCAAAAAAAGATATAATGCAAAAACTGATGCTTTTCTCTTTAGAACGAGCGACGCGCGGTAAATCGATTAAGCGAATCTCTGAAAATGATGAACAATATTTATCGAGAGAGAAGGAAAAAGAAGAAAATTTTAGGAATAAAAATTGTTACGCGCTAGTAAACACGTGGACGCGATAAAGAAACATCTTGAAAAGACTGATATATTGAGTAATTAGTCAAAGAACTAATATATAATTACGCACGCATGTACGCGTATGTCACACGTTGTATCGTATGATAATGTTATAAATTCGCTCAGTCCACAGCAATAAAAAGTATATTAAAATTTATATTAAAATTGCACGGATATTTTACATCGCAAACTACATACAATACTTTCCAATTTACTTTTCGTTAATAAAAACTACATGTGCTTCTCTCCCCTTTTATGTGCTATCGATTAAATATAAACAATTTCAATATCTGCCTCTGTTTCCTTTTCCTCGTTGCACAAATTCAGAATCACACACGCACGCACAATAGTGGTGTATTTTTCATATTGCTAAAGTCGAACACAACCCCTTGATAGATTTTTCTGCAAACGAGGGAATATTTCGCTGTTGTATTTGAAGAGCGCGACGTACGTTTCTTCCGTTAGATTTGCGACTCTCATCTCCATCAGACCCGCGTCAATGACCTCCCCCCTCTCCTCACACACATCTCCGATTCGTTTTCGTTTTCATAAATCCGTCGCGGATTTGTTCCGTGCCGCGCGTATACATTATCACCGTGCACACAGGAGCGTGGCATGCGGCGCGTCTATACGACGCGCGGCTAACTTATGGGTCCCATAGCGAACCGTAGATCCCACGGACGCAGACGTACTGCGATCATTATCTGCGAATTTATGGCGACAGTCACACAACCCGCCGCGCGTTTTCGAGCGCGTGTTAAGAGAGCGCGTCCTCGCCTCTCTGACATTCACCGATTTGCTTTAATGGGTCGCCGCAAGTTGATGAGAACCGCCACTTTCCTCTCGTAGTAGTGGCCGCAACAGCGTGCTGACTTAATTTCTTTCGTAGTCGAGTTTCTTAATTATGCGCGAGCTCGGTTTGAACACGGACAAGTTTGTTTGAGAGCGCAAACTCAAACGTCTCTCATTTACAAGTGCCTCGCCATTGTACGCCAGTCTGTAGTTAGCAGCTTGGTCACGCGGTAAGTGGTCAAGAAGTGGTTCCTTTTCTGCTCTCCGCACCGACCGAGGTGGAAGGTCACGGCGAGCAAAGGTCGGAAATGTGTACGTGGGGTGAGAGCCGGCCGAGTCGAGGGCGTAAGAGAGAGAGAGAGAGAGCAAACATTTGGTTCACGACGAGAATTCACAATGCCACTCGGCGTTTCTCGTGGCGGCGGTGGCTGCCGCGCGTTACGTTACGTCGCGCCGCATATTGCAGCACGAAGAAAAACCGTGTCTCGCGTAGTTAAGGCGGGGGTGTCCACCACGCGCGGCGCGATATAACATTCGGAACTTCCGCGTTACTGCATTTCCGACGTTGTCACACGGTCGAAATATTACACCGGCCACCTCGGTGGGATGCGTGAAATTGCGCGTTTACACAACGCGGAAAATATTCAGTTCAGAGAGAACGTGTGTGTGAAAACAAACTCGGATAAAGGACGAGGTCTTTTCAAAAATATCAAAGAGTGCTCTTTTCCGTTTTATCGAAATTTTACCTAGAGTTTATTTGTGTTCCGTCCTCTCTTCTCGCCCTTCCCAGCTGTCTCGCTCGTTAAAATCAATTCTTCAAAAACAAATGTAACAATTGGGAATCAGAATTTCCGTCGCGATCGGTCGTGACAGCGCGCATCCCGACAACGTATCGTTTACAAAACGCAAAATCTATTATTATTTATTATTAGCACGCGCGTTAATCGCAGAAAGTTTAAATTACAACGTTTAATAAATGTGTTTATTAGCGCGGATAAATTTTCGAATTCATATATAATGCCAAATTCACTCGTCACATTTAACCTTATGAACACATTTGCTGCGAGATATGCCTATCGGGCTCATTAAATAATTTATGTCGTATTTAATTGCGCAATTTATTTAACCACGTACCGCGGTTGCGGGAGATGGCTTATGCTTCATGTCCAATTTATATTTAGCAATATATTACTTTACGTATACATATATAATAATAATAATACATACGGGATATAATATTTAAATAGAAACACAATTAAACAATGCAATTTCGTGCGCATCTGTCACGTTTTTACTCGCGTCATATTTATTCATGAAATTAAGTGAGAATAATTAGGAAATGTCAGTAAAAATGTTGACGGACATGGTATGTGCGCGAACTTTAATATCACATGTGAACAAGTCTGTCTTATTTTTTATTAAAAAAAAAAAAAATTGTTGCCGTGAAGATAGCAACGTGGAAGAAGTCCGCGCAAGAAGCGAAGACCGATGCGAAATTTCAGGCGCGCAACTCGGAAATGTATAATTTATTTTAATTTACATACACATGTAGTTCGCAATTAAGCTACACTATTTAAGTCAACATCCATCTGGTTATGTAAGCTCTCGTCGTCGATCGAGATAAAAGCAGACTGCGAGCTGCAGATAGCTTAAAATTAATTGATATCGATTAACGGGGGACACAATAGCTCTTTGTCGACCGGACCGTGTAGCAATCTAACACTTTACTGAGCAAATTTACGAGATGCGCAACATAGAGACAATTAACGGGAGAAAGAGAAAAAGAGAGAGAGAGAGAGAGAGAGAGAGAGAGAGAGAGAGAGAGAGAAGAGAAAGCCAAGAATCGCGCGCGCGCCAAGTCGCGAATGAGAAAACGCTGTTCTGGAAGAGCGAAAATTACGCGTAGCTGGAAAGTCTTTGCTCCGGAAAAAGCGTGATTGGTCCCAACGATCCGGACATCCGTCGCTTTCGAACTTGGTCCACCGTTAAATATGGCAACCGACGGTCCGGACGACTAATGTGATTGCTGGCAGACTGTTACCGGACGCTAAAAGCTCCATGTCGTAAACTCTTCGCAGAGAGAGAGAGAGAGAGAGAGAGAGAGAGAGAAAGAGAGCCATGTAACTGAGGATGCGCGTGTCTATCGGTTGCTTGGTTACCGTAGTTCCTGCACCACGTAGCCGCAAATTTGTTCGGTATAAATTTCGAATCAAACGAAGAGTACTCAATGCGAATGCGCGCTCTTCAAATGCAACACGCCGGATAAAAAAAAAACGAGATGCTTCAGTAATTTTTAATCGTGGTTTTGAAAGTCTAAAAGCTCTTTAAGGGAAAGGGAAAAAGCAGACCGACGTTGCTCCAAACTGTAGATCTTCGGTTCTACTTCTTCCGTAGTAGTTTTCTAAGTTTTTTCCGGAATTAGAAACACACAAAATTCTGTAAAAAAATATAAAATTCTATCGAAAATATAAAATTCCGTCGAAATGTGTGCGACAGAGAAGAGCGTGCGTGTTGGTTTCCACGCAACAAGAAATCGAGATATTTCCCTTTCCTTGTTTGTATTGCGGATTTATATTCGGTGAGTATTAACCGGGAGGTTCAATATCACAGGACGTTTCGGCATTTCAGAAGAGGTTGTGCTCGCGAATCAACCGTCGGTCTTTGAACGTGTAATTCGCGGTTAAATACTGGTCGGATATACACCGCAGAATCTCTAAAGCGAATTCTCGCGTAGTTACAAGACAACTATATAGCGTATTAAATACGCAAGGAAGCTAAGCGTGTTCTTTTCGGTGCATAAAAAACAAAATAATCATTGAGAATATTTCAATGTAAAACAACAAATACGATGCGAGAAATGAAATTTATTTATTGTTCATAAAAAGAAGATGATTTTTTTTTTTACACTATCGTGTCTAAACAAGAAGCTGATTTTAATTAAAGCTATTTTCCGCGGAAGCTATTGTTTAGCGCGTTTGACAATAATAATTGCGCTTCGAACGAATCCACCGCATGTGTTCGTAAATTCGACGGTCCCCCGACGGTTTCCGAATGTTTCCCCGTGACGTCGATGGGCTAACTTATGGAAGTTACTACGGAATAATTCGATTACTCCGCAGCGCAGCCATCGAGGGAGAGAGCGCTGTCGATCGATCTTTGTCTCGCCTGGAGAATTCTTCCAGCGTGACTCTCGACGTTGATGTCATCGTGCCTCATCATTCGTAAATTTAGCACACGAAGAAAAAAACAACAACAACACACTTATCGAACAAATGGATTGACGTGAAAACCGCGCACGCTCGTTCACTCAAAGTCTAAACCCAACTAAATCGATTGTTTACACGTCGTGTTAAAAAAAAGATGTACACCGGAAACCGGTGTGAAATAATTTGACTACGCGCGGAACGGAATTATCTCTTTAACAAAATTATCGATTTAAGTAATCGGAAAGGGTGGGTTTTTTTTTTTTAACGGAGAGAGCGCGATTTTAAAATATCGTATATCCTCGAGCGTCGATGTGAGATTTACGAGGGCGCGATCGGGTTGAAGGCTTATTTTCGATCCATAATCCGCGAGCCATGAAAATAAGGTTCCTCTCGGGAGCTCGCACGAGATCGTTAACATCGCCTTATGATTGATATTGTCATTATCCGAAGCCGCGATCGTCTTGAAGGAAAGTTGCTCAAAATTGAAGCGCCCGGTTCGAAACGACTTCGAACGTAGAGCGAGCGCGCGCCCGAGAAAGCGAGGAGGATCGTAAAAAGACTTTTATGTAGCTTCCGAAACGACGGGGCGTAATCTGCGACGAGTTTCTACTCGTGGCGCTTCGATCTTTATTATACCGAGAAACTCTCACGGCGCGATCGTGTTCGGCAACGACTTGGACGTTTTTACAACGTAAGCGCGTGTGGTTTTTTCGAAATTGAACCCTTTCTTTCTTCGCCACGGAAGTAGCGACAGTAACATGAATAACAATATCCCATTGATAAAACTTCAGATCTCGCGAATATCTTCGAAACTCTAAAAATGACTCGTGAGATAAGCAATTAGTAAGATCATTAATTACATCGGAAGATGGTTCGCGCCCGAGAACGCAAGCGAAGGTTTTTCGAACATCGCACTGTCGGCGTGGGAGAGGAAGTGGATTATATTAATTAACGTCGTAATTATTCGAATTATGACACGAGCGATCAAATGGATGTGTAATGACCGACGTCTTGGGATGACGTCGCGTGATGCGAGAGAGAATTTTGCAAAACGGTATATGATTTATAGTCAAAACCGCGCATTGAGAGCTTAAGTCTCGTCTGTAATTAAACATAATTCTGGAGGATAAATGCGTCCTGTGTCTTAAATGACGGGACAGCAGAGCAAATCTGGCTGGGAGCGAGCGAGCCTCTGCCCGACCTTTGTTTCGTGCCGCTAATGATTTCGCCCATTAGGTAACGTTACTTAGCGAAACGGCGCGCAATCGGCCTTAATTAATTGCATTTGCTGCCTTCGATTATCCCGATTGTGTGCGACGATTTTCCTCCGCGCCGCTTCGACGAGGTCGCTTCGATTAGTTAGAAACATCGACGAAGAATTAGCGGAGACTGCACACAGTGCCGCGCGACAACTCGTTAAACTCTTTTCTCCAAAAAAGAAAAAAATTGTATTTACAATCGATACAAAATACAATTTCTCACAGAAAATTTTACAATTTCTCGCAGAAGTCGAGAATTATTTTTTCGCTCAACATCGAGTCGAAATACAGGAATCGAAAGGTTCGTTTCGTCGACGATCGTGACGATAAATTCGAAACGAAAGGAGCGAGCTTCAAAGGCGAGCGTTCAAGGCGACCGGCTCTAATTGCCGGAGTTCTTCTGCCGTTCTATGGCGGAACAAACGCCTGAAATTGATCCCGGCCCGTTTGGCCGGGGATCGATCCCGTTCGGAAAAGTCGGAGTACGTAGGGATCGTTAAATCCCACGACTTCATCGACGGACTTAACACCGCTCTCGAAGGTGGAAGAGATAGTGGCCATTTGCCGAGGCCGAATTAACTGTTCGCGCAGAATGTTTCGATGGCGGCGGCGAAGAAACCCATCATCCAAAGCGACATTTTCCATTAAACTTTTCCTGCTGCGCGTTCGTCACCTCGTCATTTCGTAACTTTCTGCCGGCCGAGAGCCGGCTCATTTTAATCTTTTAAACCGACCGCGGTATTTGATGGGAATCGCGGGAAGTCCCGAAGCCGTTGGGGAGCGGCTGTTCTGTTCAGCCCCAACACGCCCGGGAAAAAAGCTTCTATTTTATTTTCAAGATTGTTTTATAAAAATGTGCGAACGATAAAAAATTCAAAGACAACAATTGCGCCATTTATCGCGCCAGCGACGAAAGTTCGCGTTTTATTCAACGCGTACAATCGAGATTTCATAAAATACGCGGGACGCGTATAATTAAGAAATTAATTTCAGACGACTATGCTTCACTCACAAGAGATAAGGACTGCGGAACGTTAACTGAATTGAATTACGCCGGCTAAAAGATCGCGGAACAGAGGAATCGCTTCAGCGAATACGATATTTAGTTATCGAAGTTAACGGCCGAGAGATATTCTCTCTCGCGACGAGCGCGGTGTCTCCGTAAAAAGAAGATTCCGTTCCAATGTAAATATAAGAATGCCGTTATACAAGATCGAGTTGTTCGTGAAAGAAACACACAAAGACAGAGCAATTAATCGCGAAAGAATTTCCGAGGGGGGATAAAGGAGAAGAGGCGCCCGCGAAATCCTTGGCAGAAAGCCCGACGAAAAAATCGCCTTACATGCTCTGTCTGGCCTGTTATCACGGGAGACAAACTGGCAAGAAAAATATAACAGCCATATAAGACACGGGATTTGCCTGTTACTCAAAATTATGACACTACAAGAGAGAGAGAGAGAGAAAGAAATGAAGAATGAAATGTGTGATCCCTACACACAGTGTATAAAATAAGGGCGGCCCGGACAAAATATCAGGGAAACACCGCGGATAAAACCAACCGGGGGATGCTCATGACGGGACAGCGTGCGTAAGCCCTTTGACAAAAGGTCGCGAAAATCACCTCACTGTCTTTGTGCGATGCGGGAAGGACGGTGAGAGACGAACGGGAGGGAGAAAAGCCGAAGGCAGCGTAGGGTCGTTAACGTTGAGGTAGGACAGGTCCTCGGCCACGTCCTTGTCTTTGTCCCCCTTCAAGATCCTGCGAGGGAGAGAATGCTAGGATCCAGAAGCGCCGGAGGGAAGGCGCGAGAAGGAAAGATAGAGGACCAACAAGAACAGACCCGTGATTTAGAGCACGACTGCACTGCGCATCTTACGAGAGGAGAACGGCACATGGGAGATGAGAAAGAGGTGAGTGAAAGAAAAAGAGAGAGAGATGGATGAGTGCGGAAGACCACGGAGAAAGATGAAAAAGAAGGAATGCCAGAACCGCGTTACGTTTTCTTCCCAGATAAGGGGAGTTCTGTAAGAAAAAAAGAAGACGAAAGAGAAGAGACACGAATCAATTGAAAAGAAAGATCATTGTTGAGGAGGACGAGACATATAAGAAAACGGAAAACCGTGCAAAGTCCTTTCACGGTAAAGTGTAACATTGAAGTCCGTCATACAAGATACGCACTTTATCTGAAGATATAGTGAAGAGAACAGCATTAAGAAAACAGAGAAAGAGAGAAAGAGAAACTCCGTAGAAGCATACTGCACTTCCGTGCGTTGTGCGCTTCTTTGTTCGCGTAAAAACCGCCACGTTTCTGTGTTTGTCACCTTTCTAAGATTTTGACAATAGAAGAGATACGGATTTTGTCCGTTGAAAAAGAAAGTTCGCAATGCGAACGAGACGGAAGAGAAGGAGGATTAGAATAAAGGTACCAAAGTTATATCGTTTCGGAATTAAAGTTCTTGGCGCCAAGAGAAACCCAATCTAAATGACTAGATTTCTCGCGCCCAAAGTAATTCCGAACGGTACAGCCGCGAAAAAGTACGGCAACGGATTTTCAAAGAGTTTTCCAAAGAGAGAAATCTCATTCGCGACGATCCTATATTCTCTCTTTTTTCCTCTTCACCCCGGTTTCCATTAGAAATTCTAATAAGAAAAGCCAATGCGCGCAAATACGCTTTGCACAATTCCGTATATATGAAAGGCAAAATACAATTACCGCGTGTGTGTTTTTCGAATTTCGCGAAGAGAATGCGAAATTTCTTTCACAATTGCGCATTCGGTTTTCTCACCTTCGAAAAAGCGAAAACAAGAATCTTTTGTTGCGCGCAGAGATTCGTAACATCAAAGTAAACACGCGCGCACACACACGCGTGTGTGCGTGTATTCTCATACACGCGAGTAGAGACGTACGAATAAATATCCCGAGGCGATACGAGATGTATGTAGCCACGTAAATTTAAGCACATGATATTTCCGGAAACACACACAGCCAGCGAGGCGGAAACGCAATTCCGTGGAGTGCAAATGTGTGTAGGCTGTGCGATATATATCTGTGTCAGTGTAAACCAATGTCCTGCTCCACCCGTCATGAATCAACTGCTGTATTGCGGCTACTTTGGAGTATTGTCCCGGTTTCGGAAACACGTACGATTACGGATCTCGCGCGAGCGAGATATCGACTTTTACTAAATTTCCTCCCCTGCGCCCTCGTTGCGCAACATCGCGGGCGCGCAATCGACATGTCGCAACTTGCGTGGAAGGAGAGGTCACACACGCACACGCTCTTTCCCGCCACATAATATCTCTGCGACTAAAAGCCGCAGGATTTCGACCGCCGTTATTCCACCCGCGCGAATTTTCGTGTCCCTTGGAAAAAGGCAGGAGAAAGGTTTTGTAAGGTTTTTAATTAAAATCCTCCCGATTGTCATTCTCCGGTTTCCCCCCGGTTGGAAAAGGTCGCAATTACGAGTTCACATCGCGAACCCGTGTCCGGATATTATTGTCCTCGCGAGGACACCTCGTTCTTCTTCGCGCGGTACTTTTTGCAAGACCCGGGACTCGCGCGAAGACCTCCGTGGTGGAAGTCCTGTCACGTGCGACGAGTTTATTTAGTTTCTATGAAAGAAACACCGCGAAATACGCGAGACGGCATCAAAAACACTACACTCACTTGACGCATTCCGCGCGAAGAGCTCGCCGGAGCTTATTGCTGCATCGGCCGAGAAGACCAGGCAAGGGGCAAAACAATTAAGGGCGATATCGCTCGCGCAGACGATGCGATCTCATCGGAAAGAAGTTCGGCGCTTCGGGTTCTTAACGTTTCCGTCGATTAACCGACGAATTGACGGACGAAGAAAAAAGATTGCCGATGGGAAGAGAGGAAGAGGGGAGCCAGAAGTTTCCAATCAAAAGGGGATCGATGGCCCGAGACGGCTACCTTGGCTCGCTTGTCACGTTCGCGCCATTGAGATTTATTAGCGCCGGCAAACGTGACGGGCCATCGATAATGATACCTCATTACGACAGGACCAACGGTGTAACTAAAACGAACGTCGGACAAACTTGCGCGCGGAAGTGCTTCAATAAACTCATCTCTCGAGTCTTCATTTATATCTATCGAATAATACAAAACAGTAGAGAGTGCATCGTTTTTTTTTTTTTTTTTTAATTATTGAGATGAGAGTAACCGCCGCGATGGTGAAGCCGCCAGAAGCGAGGAAATTATACAGCCCGCGACGAGGTGAGAGGTGAGGAATCTAAAGAAAGTCGATCGGAATTAAACGCCTCGAAAGAGACGTTACTAATTTCCTTTTTGCGCCCGTCCACCCCGAGCTTGACGCTCATCGATCCCTCGCGCCGGCCACATTTCTATCGGTTCAATCCCGTCTGCTCGCTTCGAAAAAGTTTTGCCGCGCTTAAAGAGAAAAAGAAACGGACGCGAGACGACGGCCGACGTAGAAGGAAAGAGAACCGACCGAGCCAACGCCGGCAAAAAGAGACGACATAGAAAATTTCGGTGGTAACTGGCGAGGAGGTGAGGGACGGGAGTTGCTGGTGGGAAATGTAGAAAAGTGGAACGCCTCGCGTCGACGAGCGCTTCTGTGTGCCAGCTAGAAATATACTATCGACCAGAGGCGCGCGGATACGCGCGCGTTGTACGTCGAAAGAGTGTAACGCGCGCGTGCACACACGAATGGGAAGGAAGAACGGACGGATGGATTTCGACACTGCCGCAAAACTTTCACAATTTTAGCCGCGCGATAAGAGAGACTTCGCGCGAGAACACGAAGACGCTGCGTCGCGTCGCGTTGATACCACCTCCGCGTCCCTCCTCTTCTCCGCGTTTCTCAGGAATTCAATTCCATCCGTTATGTACCGACGACATGATCGCACGCCGGCGTGCCGTATACACAGGTCGAACGAAAGGCTGATCGATGGCAAGTTTCGATGGGTTGAGGCTGCAACGACTCCGGGGAGACGACGCCGGAGAGAATTTCGGAGGTGTCGCGATTTAAATTACGCCGACGTACTCCCCAGGACAGGGTGAAAAATCTGGCGGTCGTAGCCGCGATCGATCGTTCCCCGAGATTGCGAGAGAGAGGGAGAGAGAGAGAAAGAGAGTTTCGCCGGAAAAGAAAATACCCCGGTTTTGCGATGCAAGTTAGAGACGTTTTGAATTTTAGATTGTTCCCCGGGCGAGCGATCGTGAAACTGATCCGCGGAAAGGAAGAAATGAAATCGGCGACCGAGCGGAGCCCCGGTTTCATAATCATTTTATAGACCTTTTAATATTAAAAGTGGCTTTAACTTATATTGCCGCCGCTTAACTTACGACAAATTTCTCGAAGTCTATCTACGACCGCGACCGCGTTAAATTTCTGGCAATTAAATCGTTGAAATATCTCGACGTTTTCTCTTTTCTCTTTTTTGTAACGCGTTTGTTCAAAGTACTTTGCTGTTTGTCACTTCTACGACTTCTCTCTTTCGATATATGTATATATATATATATTCGCGCTCGAGTAAAGAGAACGTCAGATAATTCCGCGTACCTATCGCTTTGTGCGTGAGTGTCGCAGTATAACGAAATCTCTTGGTAATGGATGCTACGCGCGATGCTTTCGCGCTACAAATCGATCAGAATAATTCCGATCGACGCTCGAACACAGTTAGCGAATTGCGGCGGGAACCGTGCCATGATTCATGACGGGTAATTTCACAGTCACGTAGCGGCCGCAACGTCACGGAACATCGTAATTCAAAATTATAAGCGAAACGATCGCCCGAATCTAGGACGAGAGTTCGCGATTAGGTTAGATCGAATCAGAAGCGGATCACGTGGGGGAATCTCACTTCCACAGAGAGAGAGAGATGATTTCTCTGTCTCTCTCTACCTATCCACCGTTTAATCACTCAAGTTTCCTAATTAGTAGTGCCCTTGAGTATATACGTGGTGCATACCATTCGCTCTACTACGTCGATGTGTGTTTGGAAAATCACGTCGCAATTTTCGATACCGGGGAAAAGGAGCGCAAAAGTTAGCCTTTCAGAAACATCAATTTGCGAGGAAACAAGAGATTATATCGCTTATAATCTCTTGTTTCCTCGCAAATTGTGTCGGGTTCGCGAGACGAATTGCCGAGTCTTTAACAAATACACGGCAACGTCTCGTCGATTATTGATAAATCAACAACGAGAAAGTTATTTTGCGACATCCAGCGAAGAGCAAAACACATACTATTGAATATACAATTTTGTAATAAAGTCAATATATATATATATATATATTTATTCCGCGACAAGCAAGTGTCAAAACTTTTCGACAAAATAATTTTCAGAAGCGCAAGATGATAAATGAACTACATAAGACACATATAAAACAATAATATTGTTTCTTGATTGACGTTTTATAATAATAGAAAAATCCAACTCCGTATAATAATTGAATTCCCGGATTTTCGAGCGCATTGTATATAATTTCGGAAAGTCACGCTTCTCTCAAGCGCGATGCTAGCGTATCTTATTGTTTGGGGGAAACTTGTCTCCCGATAAAGTTCTTATTGTAAAGCCGATGTAGCAAGCGAAGCTTCAATAAACTACAATTCCGTGGAAATTCCTTCGAAAGATAACACATGTAAGCGAGTTCGCGGCGACGTTGGCGGAGTTGATGCGCGCAAAGAAATAACATCCCGCTCGAGCTACGAGACAATTGGTAACAACAGACATTTCGCTACTTCCGCGAGCGAGAAACACAACGGGCAACACACAATCCGATGGGATCAACTCTTGCCGTATATTAGCGCGGTCCAATTAACAAAGCGATTACAAAACTTCATTCGACGTTTACGCGCTTGTAAACGAAAATGCAAATTACATCCCTTCCTCGTTTTGTGTCCTCGTAGTTTCAGTCTTTTTTTTTTTTTTTTTATTTTTTTTATTTTTTTCAATCGGCTTCATTGTCGTTGTTCAATCGCCCGTAATCCATCCTCTCGCGTATTTACATATGCAAATCCCTCGCGAAAACCCGGCTGTTCAAATATCGTCGAAACATACCGTGAAAAATAGCGTTATATCGCGAGCGCGCGCGATCGAACACAAAAATATCAGTTACATCGAAGAGAAGGGTTGATGAAAAGCCATCACACAGGCACAAAGCAGCGATCCGTGTGTTGCCGCTACGGCGGCAACATACGAATTCTTCGCGAAAACGGATGTCGCGCGGAAATAGAAGCCAACTCGCTTATCGACCCGCACAATGCAATTAGCAAAGTGCCAGGAACATTACTCATTACATATTGTCGACGTTGCCGCCGACATTTGTCCGACGAATGTGCACGACTAATGATTGAAAGTCTGACGGGATTTCGTCTGAAATTGTGTCGTTGTTTCACATTACGTTACTAACGGCTACGTTACATCGTTAACGTATAAACACCGCGGCGATAAAATTTTTGTCGGAATTGCGACGTTGCGTGTCGGCAATAAGGAGATTAATTAAATTTACGCTCGGGGAATAAATCCGGCATCTGTATGCGCGTGTGTGTATGCTATTTATCCGCGTTATTTATATTTATTCCCGTTCTCGGAAAAACATGTATTTTTTGAAATTATCCGGTTTTTCGTGTTTATATTCGGAGGTCGCTTTATATCCGTCGGTCTCTCCAACTTTATACCGTAGACTTTATATACACAACGTAACATGTTTAACATTCAATGTATTCAGGCGAGCTGACCGTAGAGCAGCCGTTGGATTTCGAGACGGCGCAAGTAACCAACCAACAAGAAGAATCGCCCGAATACTCAGTACGGTAGTAATGGATACAGTAGTAAAGATAATCCTATAAGGGCTGACCACCTCTCTCGTGAGATTTTCAAGAGATAAAAGCTCTCTTCTCTCTCTCTCTCTCTCTCTCTCTTTTTTTCTCTGGGGTACGCCCGAAGTATAAATAAATTTGATAAAGCGATTGTGGCGCGCATGGTTTTCGCATAAAGAGCAGGTTTATATTCGAGAAAAGCCGAGGGTGCAAATTTAAAAATACTTTCAATTTATATAAAATATGATGTAAAAACCAACAATAACACGTTTACGCATTTAATTTATTCTCACGTTGCACAAGAAGGTAAATTAATTTTCCGGAAGCATTTGTGTGTGAAGAAACTAATTTTCGCGCACACACACACACATGTACGTGAAAACTCGTCACTAAATAATTACTTGAAATTATTAATTACAAAATTATTAATTGAAATACTTTTGCATATAATTATTTTAAAAAAAACACTTTCTTTCCGCGATATTATTTATTTTGTAATATTAATTAACGGAGTTTCCCCAACGCGCCACCAACACATCGGGAAGTTCGGTTGGAAAACATCTCCAGGAAGATATATAAACAACGCCGCGAACTGAACGCACTGAACTTCATCACATGAAATTACAAACAATAATGAATAAATTGAGAGAAGAAGCAAAGAAATACGAAAATTATGAAACGCGGTAAAAGAATTCGTAAAAAGTTGACGAAACAAGTGTGCGCGCTCGCGGAAGTTTGTGACGCCGCTTTGCGCAAGCAAAAAGCTCGAACATTTGTTTTCCATACGTTTTATTGTTCGTACGTACGAAAGTTATCGACCTATCAAAGTTTCTTCATTTTTACCCGGATAATTTCCCCTATATTAGGACAATTTTTCCCGTTACTCGCGAGAAAGAAGTTGGACAAACACGAATAACGACTGTTCTGGATTTTTTTATAGACGTAAAAACTAAAGAAAATTATAAAACCAAGAAACGTAATTGATTATAAAAAAATGTGATTCATTGCAAAACTAAGAAATTTGTGTGTGATCTCTTGGCGAAAAAGTAAAAGCGCAAAAATGTTTTTATACCAGAAAGCACAGAAAAAAATACAAAAATAAATAAATAGACGACAAGACGGAAATGGAATACAAACTAGAAAGAAAGGACCAAAGAGACAACTTGTTAGCATTTACCTGTGCGACTCGGACGATTATCGAACTTTCGACGAGTTATTTTACAGGGGAAAAAAAGAGAAAGGAAAGAGAGCGCGCTTCTTTTCACAGAGAGATTTCCGAATTCCTACGTAAGAAAACTTGTTGCGGGCAAGTCTCGGGCAAGTCCTCCTCTCTAAGGGAAGAGGAACACGACGACGAGAAAATCGCAGACGCGGCGGAGAAAAAAAAACGATAACAGGGATCGAAGATGAAGGAAAGGACGGTTGAGGAAAAGAGACACCAGACACAGGACTCGAACGCGGGCACAGTCGGAGTGGAAAGGACTTGTTCGAAAGTTTATCATTACTTCTCGTACATCGGAACCCGACGTCTCCCGCAACGACTCGCATCCGATACCCGTCGGCTAATATCATTTTAAAACCAAAGTTTCGCGCAAAACTTTTGTTTATTATTTCCCTGTAGCGCTATGCCGACCAGCAGCCGCGGGCGGCGGGGGCTCGGCGACGAGAACGAGAGGTTACTCCTCCAATCGAACTTCCTTTATCCAGACCCCCTCGCCTTAGGCGAATTATTTCCCTTTTCCCATTTCTCTTTCTCTCTCTCCTCACACAGAGAGACGTTCAAATGTAGTATCGAAAGTATAGTCGGGGCTGTACAAATCTCCTTCTCTGAAAAGAAAAATGAAACTTCTCTCCCTCGCGGCTCTGCGCGCGATATCACTTTATTAGCCGGATATTTTCCCGGGATAAAGCGGTATACAATTGAATCGGTAGTAATTGCAAGCTTCTGATCCCGATGTAGTCGAAGTGAACGGCATTCGTTTGTGCAACGATCTCTACACTGTATGTCTCTCTCTTTCTCTCGTTTTCATTGCTTCTGAGAAGTATCTCCGGTAACACAATAACTCTCGAGAGCTACATTGTTCGCCAACATCACATTTCGCGTAGCGAATCCGCGTAAAGAATACACGTCGCGAAACTATAAAAGCCGCGAATGTCGTTAACGCGAATAATCTCGCAAGATGCGACACATATCGCCGTAACGCGCGTCACTTTATCCAACAATATCTCAGATTACAGAGCAAAATTTTATTTTCGGGATTAAACGCTTCGCGTTCTCTCTCTCTGTTTTCTATATATGTATGTATATAGGGTAGACCGAGGCGAATCGGATCACTTTTTGTTTAATGACCAAAACCTAACAGTCGAATACATATATTGGTAATTTTTAACA